>JAUPTC010001310.1:0-25608 GCA_030762895.1 Sophora flavescens
AGTCCATTGGGCTCTATTAGGGATCAAAAAGTCCATTTGGCTCAATAGGACCAAAGAAGTACAAATTGGGCACAGTTAGGTCCTATATGACCTAAAAAGTGCATTTTGGCTCTATTAAGATCAAACAAGTCCATTCGGGCTCCAATAGACCAAAGAAGTACAAATTGGCCCGATTAGGTCCTATATGACCTAAAAATTCCATTTGGGCTCTATTAGGATCAAACAAGTCCATTTGGACTCCATTTGGACCATAGAAGTTCAAATTCGCCGTTAGGTCCTAAATGACGTAAAGTCCATTAGGACCTCTTAGGATCTAACAAGTCCATTTGGGCTCCAATAGGACCAAAGAAGAACAAATTGGCACAGCTTAGGTCCTATATGACCAAAAAGTGCATTTTGGCTCTATTAGGATCAAACAAGTCCATTTGGGCTCAATAGGACCAAAGAAGAACAAATTGGCACAGTTAGGTCCTTTATGACCTAACAATACATTCGGGCTCTATAGGATCAAACAAGTCCATTTAGCCCGACTTGTTTGATCCTATGACCTAACTAGTCTATTTGGGCTCCAATAGGACCAAGGAAGTACAAATTGGGCTTAGGTCCTATATGACCTAAAATGTGCGTTGGGCTCTATTAGGATCAAACAAGTCCATTTGGGCTCCACTAGGACCAAAGAAGAATAAATTGGCACTTTGATCCTATATGACCTATAAAAAGTGCATTTTGGCTCTATTAGGATCAAACAAGTCTATTTGGGCTCCAATAGGAACCAAAGAAGTACAAATTGTCCCAATTAGGTCCTATATGACCTAAAAAGTCCATTTGGGCTCTATTAGGGTCAAACAAGTCCATTTGGGCTCCATTAGGGTCAAAGAAGTACAAATTGGCACAGTTAGGTCCCTTATGACCTAACAAGTCCATTTGGGCTCTATTAGGATCAAACAAGTCCATTTGGGCCCAATAGGACCAAAGATGTACAAATTGGCCCAGTTTGGTCCTATATGACCTAAAAAGTGTGTTTTGGCCTAATGGGATCAAACAAATCCATTTGGGCTCAAATAGGACCAAAGAAGTACAAATTGGCCCATTGGGTCCTATATGACCTAAAAAGTCCATTTGGGCCCTATTAGGATCAAACAAGTCCATTTGGACTCCATTTGGACCAAAGAAGTACAAATTGGCCCAGTTAGGTCCTATATGACCTAAAAAGTCCATTAGGACCTATTAGGATTAAACAAGTCCATTTGGGCTCAATAGGACCAAAGAAGTACAAATTGGCACAGTTAGGTCCTTTATGAACTAACAAGGTCATTTGTGCTCTATTTGGATCAAACAAGTCCATTTGGGCTCCAATAGGTCCAAAGAAGTACAAATTGGCCCAGTTAGGTCCTTTATGACCTAACAAGTCCATTTGGGCTCTATTAGGATCAAACAAGTCCATTTGGGCTCTATTAGGACTTGTTTGATCATATGACCTAACAAGTCCATTAGGGCACTATTAGGACCAAAGAAGTACAATTTGGCCCAGTTAGGTCCTATATGACCTAAAAAGTCCATTTTGGGCTCTATTCGGATCAAACAAGTCCATTTGGGCTCCTATAGGTGCAAAGAAGTATAAATTGACCCAGTTAGGTCCTATATGACCTACAAAGTCCAATTGGGCTCTATTAGGATCAAACAAGTCCATTTGGGCACCATTAGGACCAAAGATGTACAAATTGGCCCAGTTGGGTCCTATATGACCTAAAAAGTCCATTTGGGCTCTATTAGGATCAAACAAGTCCATTTGGACTCCATTTGGACCAAAGAAGTACAATTTGGACCATTTAGGTCAGATATGACCTAAAATGTCCATTTGGGCTCTATTAGGATCAAACAAGTCCATTTGGGCTCCAATAGGTCCAAAGAAGTACAAATTGGCCCAGTTAGGTCCTTTATGACCTAACAAGTCCATTTGGGCTCTATTAGGATCAAACAAGTCCATTTGGGCTCTATTAGGATCAACCAAGTCCATTTGGGCTCCAATAGGACCAAAGAAGTACAATTTGGCCCAGTTAGGTCATATATGACCTAAAAAGTGCATTTTGGCCTTAATTGCGCTTAAACGAGTCCATTTGGGCTCCAATAGGACCAAAGAAGTACAAATTGGCCCACTTAGGTCCTATATGACCTAAAAAGTCCATTTGGGCTCTATTAGGATCAAACAAGTCCATTTGGACTCCATTTGGACCAAAGAAGTACAAATTGGCCCACTTAGGTCCTATATGACCTAAAAAGTCCATTAGGACCTATTAGGATCAAACAAGTCCATTTGGGCTCCAATAGGACCAAAGAAGTACAAATTGGCCCAGTTAGGTCCTATATGAACTAAAAAGTCCATTTGGGCTCTATTAGGATCAAACAAGTCCATTTGGGCTCCATAGGACCAAAGAAGTACAAATTGGCCCAGTTAGGTCCTTTATGACCTAACAAGTCCATTTGGGCTCTATTAGGATCAAAGAAGTACAAATTGGCCCAGTTAGGTCCTTTATGACCTAAAATGTCCAGTTGGGCTCTATTTGGATCAAACAAGTCCATTTGGGCTCCAATAGGACCAAAGAAGTACAAATTGGCACAGTTAGGTCCTTTATGACCTAAAATGTCCATTTGGGCTCTATTAGGATCAAACAAGTCCATTTGGGCTCCTATAGGACCAAAGAAGTACAAATTGGCACAGTTAGGTCCTATATGACCTAAAAAGTCCATTTGGGCTCTATTAGGAGCAAACAAGTCCATTTGGACTCCATTTGGACCAAAGAAGTACAAATTGGCCCAGTTTGGTCCTATATGACCTAAAAATTCCATTTGGGCTCTATTAGGATCAAACAAGTCCATTTGGGCTCCAATAGGTCCAAAGAAGTACAAATTGGCCCAGATTAGGTCCTTTATGACCTAACAAGTCCATTTGGGCTCTATTAAGATCAAACAAGTCCATTTGGGCTCTCTTAGGGTAAAACAAGTCCATTTGGGCTCCATTAGGACCAAAGAAGAACAAATTGGCCCAGATTAGGTCCTATATGACCTAAAAAGTCCATTTGGGCTCAATAGGACCAAAGAAGTACAAATTGGCCTAGTTAGATCCTATATGACCTAAAATGTCCATTGGGCCTCTTATTGGATCAAACAAGTCCATTTGGGCTACAATAGGACGAAAGAAGTACAAATTGGCCCAGTTAGGTCATATATGACCTAAAAAGTGCATTTTGGCTTTATTATGATCAAACAAGTCCATTTGGGCTCCAATAGGACCAAAGAAGTACAAATTTGGCGAGTTAGGTCCTTTATGACCTAACAAGTCCATTTGGGCTCTATTAGGATCAAACAAGTCCATTTGGGCTCTATGAGGATCAACCAAGTCCATTTGGGCTCCAATAGGACCAAAGATGTACAAATTGGCCCAGTGCGGTCCGATATGACCTAAAAGTGCGTTTTGGCCTTAGTGGGCTCAAACAAGTCCATTTGGGCTCCAATAGGACCAAAGAAGTACAAATTGGCCCACTTAGGACCTATATGACCTAAAAAGTCCATTTGGGCTCTATTAGGATCAAACAAGTCCATTTGGACTCCATTTGGACCAAAGAAGTACAAATTGGCCCACTTGGGTCCTATATGACCTAAAAAGTCCATTAGGACCTATTAGGATTAAACAAGTCCATTTGGGCTCCAATAGGACCAAAGAAGTACAAATTGGCACAGTTAGGTCCTTTATGACCTAATAAGTTCATTTGTGCTCTATTAGGATCAAACATGTCCATTTGGGCTTCAATAGGACCAAATATGTACAAATTGGCCCAGTTAGGTCCTTTATGACCTAACAAGTCCATTTGGGCTCTATTAGGATCAAAGAAGTACAAATTGGCCCAGTTAGGTCCTATATGACCTAAAAAGTCCATTTGGGCTCTATTCGGATCAAACAAGTCCATTTGGGCTCCTATAGGTTCAAAGAAGTACAAATTGGGCCAGTTAGGTCCTATTTGACCTAAAAAGTCCATTTGTGCTCTATTAGGATCAAACAAGTCCATTTGGGCTCCTATAGGACCAAAGAAGTACAAATTGGCACAGTTAGGTCCTATATGACCTAAAAAGTCCATTTGGGCTCTATTAGGATCAAACAAGTCCATTTGGACTCCATTTGGACCAAAGAAGTACAAATTGGCCCAGTTTGGTCCTATATGACCTAAAAATTCCATTTGGGCTCTATTAGGATCAAACAAGTCCATTTGGGCTCCAATAGGTCCAAAGAAGTACAAATTGGCCCAGATTAGGTCCTTTATGACCTAACAAGTCCATTTGGGCTCTATTAAGATCAAACAAGTCCATTTGGGCTCCCTTAGGGTAAAACAAGTCCATTTGGGCTCCATTAGGACCAAAGAAGAACAAATTGGCCCGATTAGGTCTATATGACCTAAAAAAGTCCATTTGGGCTCCAATAGGACCAAAGAAGTACAAATTGGCCTAGTTAGATCCTATATGACCTAAAATGTCCAATTGGCCTCTATTTGGATCAAACAAGTCCATTTGGGCTACAATAGGGACGAAAGAAGTACAAATTTGCCCGGTTAGGTCATATATGACCTAAAAAGTGCATTTTGGCTTTATTAGGATCAAACAAGTCCATTTGGGCTCCAATAGGACCAAAGAAGTACAAATTTGGCCAGTTAGGTCCTTTATGACCTAACAAGTCCATTTGGGGTCTATTAGTGTCAAACAAGTCCATTTGGGCTCCAATAGGACCAAAGAAGTACAAATTGGCCCAGATTAGGTCTATATGACCTAAAATGTCTAGTTGGGCTCTACTAGGATCAAACAAGTCCATTTGGGCTCTATTAGGATCTAACTAGTCCATTTGGGCTCTATTAGGACTTGTTTGATCCTATGACCTAACAAGTCCATTTGGGCACTATTAGGACCAAAGAAGTACAAATTGGCCCAGTTAGGTCCTATATGACCTAAAAAGTCCATTTGGACTCTATTAGGATCAAACAAGTCCATTTGGGCTCCAATTGGTTCAAAGAAGTACAAATTGACCCAAGTAGGCCCTATTTGACCTAAAAAGTCCATTTGTGCTCTATTAGGATGAAACAAGTCCATTTGGACTCCAATAGGACCAAAGAAGTACAAATTGACCCAGTTAGGACCTATATGACCTAAAAAGTGAATTTTGGCTCAATTAGGATCAAACAAGTCCATTTGGGCTCCAATTGGACCAAAGAAGTACAAATTGGCCCGATTAGGTCCTGTATGACCTAAAATGTCTAGTTGGGCTCTACTAGCATCAAACAAGTCCATTTGGGCTCTATTAGGATCAAACAAGTCCATTTGGGCTCTATTAGGACTTGTTTGATCATATGACCTAACAAGTCCATTTGGACTCTATTAGGACCAAAGAAGTACAATTTGGCCCAGTTAGGTCCTATATGTCCTAAAAAAGTCCATTTAGGCTCTATTAGAGTCAAACAAGTCCATTTGGGCTCCATTAGGACCAAAGAAGTACAAATTGGCCCAGTTAGGTCCTTTATGACCTACAAAGTCCATTTGGGCTCTATTAGGATCAAACAAGTCCATTTGGACTCCATTTGGACCAAAGAAGTTCAAATTGGCCCAGGTAGGTCCTATATGACCTAAAAAGTCCATTAGGACCTATTAGGATCAAACCAGTCCATTTGGGCTCCAATAGGACCAAAGAAGTACAAATTGGCCCAGTTAGGTCCTATATGACCTAAAAAGTGCATTTTGGTTCTATTCGGATCAAACAAGTCCATTTGGGCCACAATAAGACTAAAGAAGTACAAATTGGCCCAGTTAGGTCCTATATGACCTAAAAAGTCCATTTGGGCTCTATAAGGATCAAACAAGTCCATTTGGGCTCTATTAGGATCTAACAAGTCCATTTAGGCTCCAATAGGACCAAAGAAGTACAAATTGGCCCAGTTAGGTCCTATATGACCTAAAATGTCCAGTTGGGCTCTATTAGGATCAAACAAGTCCATTTGGGCTCCACTAGGACCAAAGAAGTACAAATTGGCACAGTTAGGTCCTATATGACCTAAAAAGTGCATTTTGGCTCTATTAGTATCAAACAAGTCCATTTGGGCTCCAATAAGACCAAAGAAGTACAAATTGGCCCAGTTAGGTCCTATATGACCTAAAAAGTCCAGTTGGGCTCTATTAGGGTCAAACAAGTCCATTTAGGCTCCATTAGGACCAAAGTAGTACAAATTGGCACGGTTAGGTCCTTTATGACCTAACAAGTCCATTTGGGCTCTATTAGGATCAAACAAGTCCATTTGGGCTCCAATAGCACCAAAGAAGTACAAATTGGCCCAGTAAGGTCCTATATGATCTAAAAAGTGTGTTTTGGCCTTAATTGGGCTCAAACAAGTCCATTTGGGCTCCAATAGGACCAAAGAAGAACAAATTGGCCCAGTTAGGTGCTATATGACCTAAAAGTCCATTTGGGCTCTATTAGGATCAAACAAGACCATTTGTACTCCATTTAGACCAAAGAAGTACAAATTGGCCCAGTTAGGTCCTATATGACCTAAAAAGTCCAATAGGACCTATTTGGATCTATTAAGTCCATTTGGGCTCCAATAGGACCAAAGAAGTTCAAATTGGCTCAGTTAGGTCCTATATGACCTCGAAAGTGCATTTTGGCTCTATTAGGATCAAATAAGTTCATTTGGGGTCCAATAGCACCAAAGAAGTACAAATTGGCCCAGTTAGGTCCTATATGACCTAAAAACTGCATTTTGGCCTTAATTGGTCTCAAACAATTCCATTTGGGCTCCAATAGGACCAAAGAAGTACAAATTGGCCCGATTAGGTCCTATATGACCTACAAAGTCCATTTGGGCTCTATTAGGATCAAACAAGTCCATTTGGGCTCCAATAGGATCAAAGAAGTACAAATTGGCCCAGTTTGGTCTATTTGACCTAAAAAGTCCATTTGTGCTCTATTAGGATCAAACAAGTCCATTTGGGCTCCAATAGGACCAAAGAAGTACAAATGGGCCCGGTTAGGTCCTGTATGACCTAAAAAGTGCATTTTGTCTCTATTAGGATCAAACAAGTCCATTTGGGCTCCAATAGGACCAAAGAATTACAAATTGGCCCAGTTAGGTCCTTTATGACCAAACAAGTCCATTTGGGCACTATTAGGACTTGTTTGATCCTATGACCTAACAAGTCCATTTGGGCTCTATTAGGACCAAAGAAGTAAAAATTGGCCCAGATTAGGTCCTATATGACCTAAAAAGTCCATTTGTGCTCTATTAGGATCAAACAAGTCCATTTGGGTTCCTATAGGGCCAAAGAAGTACAAATTGGCCCAATTAGGTCCTATATGACCTAAAAAAGTCCATTTGGGCTCTATTCGGATCAAACAAGTCCATTTGGACTCCATTTGGACCAAAGAAGTACAAATTGGCCCGATTAGGTCCTATATGACCTACAAAGTCCATTTGGGCTCTATTAGGATCAAACAAGTCCATTTGGGCTCCAATAGGACCAAAGAAGTACAAATTGCCCCAATTAGGTCCTTTATGACCTAACAAATCCATTTGGGCTCTATTAGGATCAAACAAGTCCATTTGAGCTCTATTAGGGTCAAACAAGTTCATTTGGGCTCCATTTGGACCAAAGAAGTACAAATTGGCCCGATTAGGTCCAATATGACCTAAAAATTCCATTTTGGCTCTATTAGGATCAAACAAGTCCATTTGGGCACCAATAGGAACAAAGAAGTACAAATTGGCCCAGTTAGGTCCTATATGACCTAAAAAGTCCATTTGGGCTCTATTAGGGTCAAACAAGTCCATTTGGGCTACAATAGGACCAAAGAAGTACAAATTGGCCCGATTAGGTCCTATATGACCTAAAATGTCCCGATTAGGTCCTATATGACCTAAAAGTCCATTTGGGCTCTATTAGGGTCAAACAAGTCCATTAGGACTCCATTAGGACCAAAGAAGTACAAATTGGCCCAGTTAGGTCCTATATGTCCTAAAAAGTCCATTTGGGAACTATTAGGATGAAACAAGTCCATTTGGGCTCCAATAGGATCAAAGAAGTACAAATTGGCCCGAGTTAGGTCCTATTGGACCTAAAAAGTCCATTTGTGCTCTATTGGGGTCAAACAAGTCCATTTGGGCTCCATTAGGACCAAAGAAGTACAAATTGGTCAAGTTAGGTCTGTATATACTAAAAACTGCATTTTGGCTCTATTAGGATCAAACAAGTCCATTTGGGCTCCAATAGGACCAAAGAAGTACAAATTGACCCAGTTAGGTCCTTTATGACCTAAAAAGTCCATTTGGGCTCTATTAGGATCAAACAAGTCCATTTGGGCTCTATTAGGAATTGTTTGATCCTATGACCTAACAAGTCCATTTGGGCTCTATTAGGACCAAAGAAGTACAATTTGGCCCAGTTAGGTCCTATATGACCTAAAAAGTCCATTTGGGCTCTATTGGGGTCAAACAAGTCCATTTGGGCTCCATTAGGACCAAAGAAGTACAAATTAGCCCAGTTAGGTCCTATATGACCTCAAATGTCCAGTTGGGCTCTATTAGGATCAAACAAGTCCATTTGGGCTCCACTAGGACCAAAGAAGTACAAATTGCACAGATTAGGTCCTATATGACCTAAAAAGTGTATTTTGGCTCTATTAGGATCAAACAAGTCCATTTGGGCTCCAATAGGACCAAAAAAGTACAAATTGGCTCAGTTAGGTCCTATATGACCTAAAAAAGTCCATTTGGGCTCTATTGGGGTCAAACAAGTCCATTTGGGCTCAATTAGGACCAAAGAAGTACAAATTAGCCCAGATTAGGTCCTTTATGACCTAAAAAGTGCATTTTGGTTCTATTAGGATCAAACAAGTCCATTTGGGCTCTATTAGGACCAAAGAAGTACAATTTGGCCCAGATTAGGTCCTATATGACCTAAAAAGTCCATTTGGGCTCTATTGGGGTCAAACAAGTCCATTTGGGCTCCATTAGGACCAAAGAAGTACAAATTGGCCCAGTTAGGTCCTATATGACCTAAAAAGTCCATTTGGGCTCTATTAGGATCAAACAAGTCCATTTGGGCTCCAATAGGACCAAAGAAGTACAAATTGGCCATGTTAGGTCATATATGACCTCAAATGTCCAGTTGGGCTCTATTAGGATCAAACAAGTCCATTTGGGCTCCACTAGGACCAAAGAAGTACAAATTGGCACAGTTAGGTCCTATATGACCTAAAAAGTGTATTTTGGCTCTATTAGGATCAAACAAGTCCATTTGGGCTCCAATAGGACCAAAGAAGTACAAATTGGCCCAGTTAGGTCCTATATGACCTAAAAATTCCATTTGGACTCTATTAGGGTCAAACAAGTCCATTTGGGCTCCATTAGGACCAAAGAAGTACAAATCGGCACAGTTAGGTCCTTTATGACCTAACAAGTCCATTTGGGCTCTATTAGGATCAAACAAGTCCATTTGGGCTCTAATAGGAACAAAGAAGTACAAATTGGCCCAGTTAGGTCCTTTATGACCTAACAAGTCCATTTGGGCTCTACTAGGATCAAACAAGTCCATTTGGGCTCCAATAGGACCAAAGAAGTACAAATTAGCCCAGTTAGGTCCTATATGACCTAAAAAGTTCATTTGGGCTCTATTAGGATCAAACAGGTCCATTTGGGCTCCATTACGACCAAAGAAGTACAAATTGGCCCAGATTAGGTCCTTTATGACCTAACAAGTCCATTTGGGCTCTACTAGGATCAAACAGGTCCATTTGGTCCCCATTAGGACCAAAGAAGTACAAATTGCCCCTGTTAGGCTCTTTCTGACCTAACAAGTCCATTTGGGCTCTACTAGGATCAAACATGTCCATTTGGGCTCCAATAGGTCCGAAGAAGTACAAATTGGCATAGTTATGTCCTATATGACCTAAAAAGTCCATTTGGGCTCTATTAGGATCAAACAGGTCCATTTGGGCTCCATTAGGACCAAAGAAGTACAAATTGGCCCAATTAGGTCCTTTATGACCTAACAAGTCCATTTGGGCTCTATTAGGATCAAACAAGTCCATTTGGGCTCTATTAGGGTCAAACAAGTCCATTTAGGCTCCATTTGGACCAAAGAAGTACAAATTGGCCGAGTTAGGTCCTATATGACCTAAAAATTCCATTTTTGCTCTATTAGGATCAAACAAGTCCATTTGGGCTCCAATAGGACCAAAGAAGTACAAATTGACCCAATTAGGTCCTTTATGACCTAACAAGTCCATTTGGGCTCTATTAGGATCAAACAAGTCCATTTGGGCTATATTAGGGTGAAACAAGTCCATTTGGGCTCCATTTGGACCAAAGAAGTACAAATTGGCCCAATTAGGTCCTAGAAGACCTAAAAAGTCCATTTTGGCTCTATTAGGATCAAACAAGTCCATTTGGGATCCAATAGGAACAAAGAAGTACAAATTGGCCCAGTTAGGTCCTATATGACCTAAAAAGTCCATTTGGGCTCTATTAGGATCAAACAAGTCCATTTGGGCTCCAATAGGACCAAAGAAGTACAAATTGGCCCAGTTAGGTCCTATATGACCTAAAAATTCCATTTGGACTCTATTAGGGTCAAACAAGTCCATTTGGGCTCCATTAGGACCAAAGAAGTACAAATCGGCACAGTTAGGTCCTTTATGACCTAACAAGTCCATTTGGGCTCTATTAGGATCAAACAAGTCCATTTGGGCTCTAATAGGAACAAAGAAGTACAAATTGGCCCAGTTAGGTCCTTTATGACCTAACAAGTCCATTTGGGCTCTACTAGGATCAAACAAGTCCATTTGGGCTCCAATAGGACCAAAGAAGTACAAATTAGCCCAGTTAGGTCCTATATGACCTAAAAAGTTCATTTGGGCTCTATTAGGATCAAACAGGTCCATTTGGGCTCCATTACGACCAAAGAAGTACAAATTGGCCCAGTTAGGTCCTTTATGACCTAACAAGTCCATTTGGGCTCTACTAGGATCAAACAGGTCCATTTGGGCCCCATTAGGACCAAAGAAGTACAAATTGCCCCTGTTAGGTTCTTTCTGACCTAACAAGTCCATTTGGGCTCTACTAGGATCAAACATGTCCATTTGGACTCCAATAGGTCCGAAGAAGTACAAATTGGCCTAGTTATGTACTATATGACCTAAAAAGTCCATTTGGGCTCTATTAGGATCAAACAGGTCCATTTGGGCTCCATTAGGACCAAAGAAGTACAAATTGGACCAATTAGGTCCTTTATGACCTAACAAGTCCATTTGGGCTCTATTAGGATCAAACAAGTCCATTTGGGCTCTATTAGGGTCAAACAAGTCCATTTAGGCTCCATTTGGACCAAAGAAGTACAAATTGGCCGAGTTAGGTCCTATATGACCTAAAAATTCCATTTTGGCTCTATTAGGATCAAACAAGTCCATTTGGGATCCAATAGGAACAAAGAAGTACAAATTGGCCCAGTTAGGTCCTATATGACCTAAAAAGTCCATTTGGGCTCTATTAGGGTCAAACAAGTCCATTTGGGCTCCAATAGGACCAAAGAAGTACAAATTGGCCCCGATTAGGTCCTATATGACCTAAAATGTCCATTAGGTCCAATATGACCTAAAAAGTCCATTTGGGCTCTATTAGGGTCAAACAAGTCCATTTGGGCTCCATTAGGACCAAAGAAGCACAAATTGGCCATGTTAGGTCCTATATGACCTACAAAGTCCATTTGGGCTCTATTAGGATCAAACAAGTCCAAATGGGCTCCAATAGGATCAAAGAAGTACAAATTGGCCCAGTTTGGTCCTATTTGACCTAAAAAGTCCATTTGTGCTCTATTAGGATCAAACAAGTCCATTTGGGCTCCATTGGGACCAAAGAAGTACAAATGGGCCCGATTAGGTCTGTATGACGTAAAAGTGCATTTTGTCTCTATTAGGATCAAACAAGTCCATTTGGGATCCAATAGGACCAAAGAATTACAAATTGGCCCGATTAGGTCCTTTATGACCAAACAAGTCCATTTGGGCTCTATTAGGACTTGTTTTATCCTATGAAATAACAAGTTTTTTTGGGCTCTATTATGACCAAATAAGTACTAATTGGGCTGATTAGGTCCTATATGACCTAAAAAGTCCATTTGTGCTCTATTAGGATCAAACAAGTCCATTTGGGTTCCTATAGGGCCAAAGAAGTACAAATTGGCCCAATTAGGTCCTATATGACCTAAAAAGTCCATTTGGGCTCTATTCGGATCAAACAAGTCCATTTGGACTGCATTTGGACCAAAGAAGTACAAATTGGCCCAGTTAGGTCCTATATGACCTACAAAGTCCATTTGGGCTCTATTAGGATCAAACAAGTCCATTTGGGCTCCAATAGGACCAAAGAAGTACAAATTGCCCCAATTAGGTCCTTTATGACCATACAAATCCATTTGGGCTCTATTAGGATCAAACAAGTCCATTTGAGCTCTATTAGGGTCAAACAAGTCCATTTGGGCTCCATTTGGACCAAAGAAGTACAAATTGGCCCAGATTAGGTCCTATATGACCTAAACAGTCCATTTTGGCTCTAGTAGGATCAAACAAGTCCATTTGGGCTCCAATAGGAACAAAGAAGTACAAATTGGCCCGGTTAGGTCCTATATGACCTAAAAAGTCCATTTGGGCTCTATTAGGGTCAAACAAGTCCATTTGGGCTACAATAGGACCAAAGAAGTACAAATTGGCCCAGTTAGGTCCTATATGACCTAAAATGTCCAGTTAGGTCCTATATGACCTAAAAAAGTCCATTTGGGCTCTATTAGGGTCAAACAAGTCCATTTGGACTCCATTAGGACCAAAGAAGTACAAATTGACCCAGTTAGGTCCTATATGACCTAAAAAGTCCATTTGGGAACTATTAGGATGAAACAAGTCCATTTGGGCTCCAATAGGATCAAAGAAGTACAAATTGGCCCAGTTAGGTCCTATTGGACCTAAAAAGTCCATTTGTGCTCTATTGGGGTCAAAAAAGTCCATTTGGGCTCCATTAGGACCAAAGAAGTACAAATTGGTCAAGTTAGGTCCTGTATAACCTAAAAACTGCATTTTGGCTCTATTAGGATCAAACAAGTCCATTTGGGCTCCAATAGGACCAAAGAAGTACAAATTGGCCCAATTAGGTCCTTTATGACCTAAAAAGTCCATTTGGGCTCTATTAGGATCAAACAAGTCCATTTGGGCTCTATTAGGAATTGTTTAATCCTATGACCTAACAAGTCCATTTGGGATCTATTAGGACCAAAGAAGTACAAATTGGCCCAGTTAGATCCTATATGACCTAAAAAAGTCCATCTGGGCTCTATTAGGATCAAACAAGTCCATTTGGGTCACAATAGGACCAAAGAAGTACAAATTGTCCCAGTTAGGTCCTATATGACCTAAAAAGTCCATTTGGCCTCTATTAGGATCAAACAAGTCCATTTGGGCTCCAATAGGACCAAAGAAGTACAAATTGACCCAATTAGGTCCTATATGACCTAAAATGTCCAGTTGGGCTCTATTAGGATCAAACAAGTCCATTTGGGCTCCACTAGGACCAAAGAAGTACAAATTGGCACAGTTAGGTCCTATATGACCTAAAAAGTGCATTTTGGCTCTATGAGGATCAAACAATTCCATTTGGGCACCACTAAGACCAAAGAAGTACAAATTGGCACAGTTAGGTCCTATATGACCTAAAAAGTGCATTTTGGCTCTATTAGGATCAAACAAGTCCATTTGGGCTATATTAGAACTTGTTTGATCCATTGACCTAACAAGTCCATTTGGGCTCTATTAGGACCAAAGAAGTACAAATTGGCCCAGTTAGGTCCTATATGACCTAAAAAGTCCATTTGGGCTCTATTATGATTAAACAAGTCCATTTGGGCTCCAATAGGTTCAAAGAAGTACAAATTGCCCCAGTTAGGTACTATTTGACCTAAAAAGTCCATTTGTGCTCTATTAGGATCAAACAAGTCCATTTGGGCTCCAATAGGACCAAAGAAGTACAAATTGGCCCAGTTAGGTCCTATATGACCTAAAAAGTCCATTTGGGCTCTATTAGGATCAAACAAGTCCATTTTGGACTCCATTTGGACAAAAGAAGTACAAACTGGCCCAGTTAGGTCCTTTATGACCTAACAAGTCCATTTAGGCTCTACTAGAATCAAACAAGTCCATTTGGGCTCCATTAGGACCAAAGAAGTACAAATTGACCCAGTTAGGTCCTATATGACCTAAAAAGTGCATTTTTGCTCTATTAGGATCAAACAAGTTCATTTGGGCTCCAATAGGACCAAAGAAGTACAAATTGGCCCAGTTAGGTCCTATATGACCTAAAAATTCCATTTGGGCTCTATTAGGATCAAACAAGTCCATTTGGACTCCATTTGGACCGAAGAAGTACAAATTGGCCCAGTTAGGTCCTATATGACCTAAAAAGTCCATTAGGACCTATTAGGATCAAACAAGTCCATTTGGGCTCCAATAGGACCAAAGAAGTACAAATTGGACTAGTTAGGTCCTATATGACCTAAAAAGTCCATTTGGGCTCTATTAGGATCAAACAAGTCCATTTGATCTTCAATAGGACCAAAGAAGTACAAATTGGCACAGTTAGGTCCTTTATGACCTAACAAGTCCATTTGGGCTCTATTAGGATCAAACAAGTCCATTTGGGCTCCAATAGGACCAAAGAAGTACAAATTGACCCAGTTAGGTCCTTTATGACCTAACAATTCCATTTGGGCTCTATTAGGATTAAGCAAGTCCATTTGGGCTCCAATAGGACCAAAGAAGTACAAATTGGCCCAGTAAGGTCCAATATGACCTAAAATGTCCAGTTGGGCTCTACTAGGATCAAACAAGTCAATTTGGGCTCTATTAGGATCAAAAAAGTCCATTTGGGCTCCATTAGGACTTGTTTGATCCTATGACCTAACAAGTCCATTTGGGCCCCATTAGGACCAAAGAAGTACAAATTGGCCCAGTTAGGTCCTATATGACCTAAAAAGTCCATTTGGGTTCTATTAGGATCACACAAGTCCATTTGGGCTCCAATAGGACCAAATAAGTACAAATTGGCCCAGTTAGGTCCTATATGACCTAAAAATTGCATTTTGGCCTTAATTGTGCTCAAACAAGTCCATATGGACTCCATTTGGACCAAAGAAGTACAAATTGGCCCAATTAGGTCCTATATGACCTAAAAAGTCCATTTGGGCACTATTAGGATCAAACAAGTCCATTTGGGCTCCAATAGGACCAAAGTAGTACAAATTGGCCCAGTTAGGTCCTATATGACCTAAAATGTTCAGTTGGGCTCTATTAGGATCAAACAAGTCCATTTGGGCTCCAATAGGACCAAAGAAGTACAAATTGGCCCAGTTAGGTCTTATTTGATCTAAAAAGTCCATTTGGGCTCTATTAGGATCAAACAAGTCCATTTGGACTCCATTTGGACCAAAGAAGTACAAATTGACCCAGTTAGGTCCTATATGACCTAAAAAGTCCATTAGGACCTATTAGGATCAAACAAGTCCATTTGGGCTCCAATAGGACCAAAGAAGTACAAATCGGACTAGTTAGGTCCTATATGACCTAAAAAGTCCATTTGGGCTCTATTAGGATCAAACAAGTCCATTTGGCCTCCAATAGGACCAAAGAAGTACAAATTGGCAAAGTTAGGTCCTTTATGACCTAACAAGTCCATTTGGGCTCTATTAGGATCAAACTAGTCCATTTGGGCTCCAATAGGACCAAAGAAGTACAAATTGGCCCAGTTAGGTCCTTTATGACCTAACAAGTCCATTTGGGCTCTATTAGGATCAAGCAAGTCCATTTGGGCTCCAATAGGACCAAAGAAGTACAAATTGGCCCAGAGGTCCTATATGACCTAAAATGTCCAGTTGGGCTATACTAGGATCAAACAAGTCCATTTGGGCTCTATTAGGATCAAACATGTCCATTTGGGCTCTATTAGGACTTGTTTGATCGTATGACCTAACATGTCCATTTGGGCTCTATTAGGACCAAAGAAGTACAAATTGGCCCAGTTAGGTCCTATGTGACCTAAAAAGTCTATTTGGGCTCTATTAGGATCAAACAAGTCCATTTGGGCTCCAATAGGACCCAAGAAGTACAAATTGGCCCAGTTAGGTCCTATATAACCTAAAATGTCCAGTTAGGTCCTGTATGACCTAAAAAGTCCATTTGGGCTCTATTAGGGTCAAACAAGTCCATTTGGGCCCCATTAGGACCAAAGAAGTACAAATTGGCCCAGTTAGGTGCTATATGACCTAAAAAGTTCATTTGGGCTCTATTAGGATTAAACAAGTCCATTTGGGCTCCAATAGGATCAAAGAAGTACAAATTGGCCCAGTTAGGTCCTATTTGACCTAAAAAGTCCATTTGTGCTCTATTAGGATCAAACAGGTCCATTTGGGCTCCAATAGGACCAGAGAAGTACAAATGGGCCCAGTTAGGTCCTATATGACCTAAAAAGTGCATTTTGGCTCTATTAGGATCAAACAAGTCCATTTGGGCTCCAATAGGACCAAAGAATTACAAATTGACCCAGTTACGTCCTTTATGACCTAACAAGTCCATTTGGGCTGTACTAGGATCAAACAAGTCCATTTGGGCTCCATTAGGACCAAAGAAGTACAAATTGACCCGATTAGGTCCTATATGACCTAAAAATTCCACTTGGGCTCTATTAGGATCAAACCAGTCCATTTGGGATCCAATAGGACCAAAGAAGTACAAATAGGCCCAGTTAGGTCCTTTATGACCTAAAAAGTCCATCTGGTCTCTATTAGGATCAAACAAGTCCATTTGGGCTCTATTAGGGTCAAACAAGTCCATTTGGGCTCCATTTGGACCAAAGAAGTACAAATTGGCCAAGTTAGGTCCTATATGACCTAAAAAGTCCATTTGGGCTCTATTAGGATCAAACAAGTCCATTTGGGCTCCAATAGGACCAAAGAAGTACAAATTGGCCCAGTTAGGTCCTATATGACCTAAAAAGTCCATTTGGGCTCTATTAGGATCAAACAAGTCCATTTCGGCTCCAATAGGAGCAAAGAAGTACAAATTGGCCCAGTTAGGTCCTATATGACCTAAAAAGTCCATTTGGGCTCTATTAGGATCAAACAAGTCCATTTGGGCTATATTAGAACTTGTTTGATCCAATGACCTAACAAGTCCATTTGGGCTCTATTAGGACCAAAGAAGTACAAATTGGCCCAGTTAGGTCCTATATGACCTAAAAAGTCCATTTGGGCTCTATTATGATTGAACAAGTCCATTTGGGCACCAATAGGTTCAAAGAAGTACAAATTGCCCCAGTTAGGTACTATGTGACCTAAAAAGTCTATTTGGGCTCTATTAGGATCAAACAAGTCCATTTGGGCTCCAATAGCACCCAAGAAGTACAAATTGGCCCAGTTAGGTCCTATATAACCTAAAATGTCCAGTTAGGTCCTATATGACCTAAAAAGTCCATTTGGGCTCTATTAGGGTCAAACAAGTACATTTGGGCTCCATTAGGACCAAAGAAGTACAAATTGGCCCAGTTAGGTCCTATATGACCTAAAAAGTTCATTTGGGCTCTATTAGGATTAAACAAGTCCATTTGGGCTCCAATAGGATCAAAGAAGTACAAATTGGCCCAGTTAGGTCCTATTTGACCTAAAAAGTCCATTTGTGCTCTATTAGGATCAAACAGGTCCATTTGGGCTCCAATTGGACCAGAGAAGTACAAATGGGCCCAGTTAGGTCCTATATGACCTAAAAAGTGCATTTTGGCTCTATTAGGATCAAACAAGTCCATTTGGGCTCCAATAGGACCAAAGAATTACAAATTGACCCAGTTACGTCCTTTATGACCTAACAAGTCCATTTGGGCTCTACTAGGATCAAACAAGTCCATTTGGGCTCCATTAGGACCAAAGAAGTACAAATTGGCCCAGTTAGGTCCTATATGACCTAAAAATTCCACTTGGGCTCTATTAGGATCAAACCAGTCCATTTGGGATCCAATAGGACCAAAGAAGTACAAATAGGCCCAGTTAGGTCCTTTATGACCTAAAAAGTCCATTTGGTCTCTATTAGGATCAAACAAGTCCATTTGGGCTCTATTAGGGTCAAACAAGTCCATTTGGGCTCCATTTGGACCAAAGAAGTACAAATTGGCCAAGTTAGGTCCTATATGACCTAAAAAGTCCATTTGGGCTCTATTAGGATCAAACAAGTCCATTTGGGCTCCAATAGGACCAAAGAAGTACAAATTGGCCCAGTTAGGTCCTATATTACCTAAAAAGTCCAATTGGGGCTCTATTAGGATCAAACATGTCCATTTGGGCTATATTAGAACTTGTTTGATCCAATGACCTAACAAGTCCATTTGGGCTCTATGAGGACTAAAGAAGTACAAATTGGCCCAGTTAGGTCCTATATGACCTAAAAAGTCCCTTTGGGCTCTATTATGATTAAACAAGTCCATTTGGGCTCCAATAGGTTCAAAGAAGTACAAATTGCCCCAGTTAGGTACTATTTGACCTAAAAAGTCCATTTGTGCTCTATTAGGATCAAACAAGTCCATTTTGGACTCCATTTGGACAAAAGAACTACAAACTGGCCAAGTTAGGTCCTTTATGACCTAACAAGTCCATTTGGGCTCTACTAGAATCAAACAAGTCCACTTGGGCTCCATTAGGACCAAAGAAGTACAAATTGACCCAGTTAGGTCCTATATGACCTAAAAAGTGCATTTTGGCTCTATTAGGATCAAACAAGTCCATTTGGGCTCCAATAGGACCAAAGAAGTACAAATTGGCCCAGTTAGGTCCTATATGACCTAAAAATTCCATTTGGGCTCTATTAGGATCAAACAAGTCCATTTGGACTCCATTTGGTTCGAAGAAGTACAAATTGGCCCAGTTAGGTCCTATATGACCTAAAAAGACCATTAGGACCTATTAGGATCAAACAAGTCCATTTGGGCTCCAATAGGACCAAAGAAGTACAAATTGGACTAGTTAGGTCCTATATGACCTAAAAAGTCCATTTGGGCTCTATTATGATCAAACAAGTCCATTTAATCTCCAATAGGACAAAAGAAGTACAAATTGGCACAGTTAGGTCCTTTATGACCTAACAAGTCCATTTGGGCTCTATTAGGATCAAACAAGTCCATTTGTGCTCCAATAGGACCAAAGAAGTACAAATTGACCCAGTTAGGTCCTTTATGACCTAACAATTCCTTTTGGGCTCTATTAGGATTAAGCAAGTCCATTTGGGCTCCAATAGGACCAAAGAAGTACAAATTGGCCCAGTTAGGTCCAATATGACCTAAAATGTCCAGTTGGGCTCTACTAGGATCAAACAAGTCAATTTGGGCTCTATTAGGAACAAACAAGTCCATTTGGGCTCCATTAGGACTTGTTTGATCCTATGACCTAACAAGTCCATTTGGGCCCCATAGGACCAAAGAAGTACAAATTGGCCCAGTTAGGTCCTATATGACCTAAAAAGTCCATTTGGGTTCTATTAGGATCACACAAGTCCATTTGGGCTCCAATAGGACCAAATAAGTACAAATTGGCCCAGTTAGGTCCTATATGACCTAAAAATTGCATTTTGGCCTTAATTGGGCTCAAACAAGTCCATATGGACTCCATTTGGACCAAAGAAGTACAAATTGGCCCAATTAGGTCCTATATGACCTAAAAAGTCCATTTGGGCACTATTAGGATCAAACAAGTCCATATGGGCTCCAATAGGACCAAAGTAGTACAAATTGGCCCATTTAGGTCCTATATGACCTAAAATGTTCAGTTGGGCTCTATTAGGATCAAACAAGTCCATTTGGGCTCCAATTGGACCAAAGAAGTACAAATTGGCCCAGTTAGGTCTTATTTGATCTAAAAAGTCCATTTGGGCTCTATTATGATCAAACAAGTCCATTTGGACTCCATTTGGACCAAAGAAGTACAAATTGGCCCAGTTAGGTCCTATATGACCTAAAAAGTCCATTAGGACCTATTAGGATCAAACAAGTCCATTTGGGCTCCAATAGGACCAAAGAAGTACAAATCGGACTAGTTAGGTCCTATATGACCTAAAAAGTCCATTTGGGCTCTATTAGGATCAAACAAGTCCATTTGGTCTCCAATAGGACCAAAGAAGTACAAATTGGCAAAGTTAGGTCCTTTATGACCTAACAAGTCCATTTGGGCTCTATTAGGATCAAACTAGTCCATTTGGTCTCCAATAGGACCAAAGAAGTACAAATTGGCCCAGTTAGGTCCTTTATGACCTAACAAGTCCATTTGGGCTCTATTAGGATCAAGCAAGTCCATTTGGGCTCCAATAGGACCAAAGAAGTACAAATTGGCCCAGTTAGGTCCTATATGACCTAAAATGTCCAGTTGGGCTATACTAGGATCAAACAAGTCCATTTGGGCTCTATTAGGATCAAACATGTCCATTTGGGCTCTATTAGGACTTGTTTGATCGTATGACCTAACAAGTCCATTTGGGCTCTATTAGGACCAAAGAAGTACAAATTGGCCCAATTAGGTCCTATGTGACCTAAAAAGTCTATTTGGGCTCTATTAGGATCAAACAAGTCCATTTGGGCTCCAATAGGACCCAAAAGTACAAATTGACCCAGTTAGGTCCTATATAACCTAAAATGTCCAGTTAGGTCCTATATGACCTAAAAAGTCCATTTGGGCTCTATTAAGGTCAACCAAGTCCATTTGGGCTCCATTAGGACCAAAGAAGTACAAATTGGCCCAGTTAGGTCCTATATGACCTAAAAAGTTCATTTGGGCTCTATTAGGATTAAACAAGTCCATTTGGGCTCCAATAGGATCAAAGAAGTACAAATTGGCCCAGTTAGGTCCTATTTGACCTAAAAAGTCCATTTGTGCTCTATTAGGATCAAACAGGTCCATTTGGGCTCCAATAGGACCAGAGAAGTACAAATGGGCCCAGTTAGGTTCTATATGAACTAAAAAGTGCATTTTGGCTCTATTAGGATCAAACAAGTCCATTTGGGCTCCAATAGGACCAAAGAATTACAAATTGACCCAGTTACGTCCTTTATGACCTAACAAGTCCATTTGGGCTATACTAGGATCAAACAAGTCCATTTCGGCTCCATTACGACCAAAGAAGTACAAATTGGACCAGTTAGGTCCTATATGACCTAAAAAGTCCATTTGGGCTCTATTAGGATCAAACCAGTCCATTTGGGATCCAATAGGACCAAAGAAGTACAAATAGGCCCAGTTAGGTCCTTTATGACCTAAAAAGTCCATTTGGTCTCTATTAGGATCAAACAAGTCCATTTGGGCTCTATTAGGGTCAAACAAGTCCATTTGGGCTCCATTAGGACCAAAGAAGTACAAATTGGCCAAGTTAGGTCCTATATGACCTAAAAAGTCCATTTGGGCTCTATTAGGATCAAACAAGTCCATTTGGGCTCCAATAGGACCAAAGAAGTACAAATTGGCCCAGCTAGGTCCTATATGACCTAAAAAGTCCATTTGGGCTTCAATAGGTCCAAAGAAGTACAAATTGGCCCAGTTAGGTCCTATATGACCTAAAATGTCCATTTGGGCTCTATTAGGATCAAACAAGCCCATTTGGGCTATATTAGAACTTGTTTGATCCAATGACCTAACAAGTCCATTTGGGCTCTATTAGGACCAAAGAAGTACAAATTGGCCCAGTTATGTCCTATATGACCTAAAAAGTCCATTTGGGCTCTATTATGATCAAACAAGTCCATTTGGGCTCCAATAGGTTCAAAGAAGTACAAATTGCCCCAGTTAGGTACTATTTGACCTAAAAAGTCCATTTGTGCTCTATTAGTATCAAACAAGTCCATTTGGGCTCCAATAGGACCAAAGAAGTACAAATTGGCCCAGTTAGGTCCTATATGACCTAAAAAGTCCATTTGGGCTCTATTAGGATCAAACAAGTCCATTTTGGACTCCATTTGGACAAAAGAAGTACAAACTGACCCAGTTAGGTCCTTTATGACCTAAAAAGTCCATTTGGGCTCTATTAGAATCAAAAAAGTCCATTTGGGCTCCAATAGGACCAAAGAAGTATAAATTGGCCCAGTTAGGTCCTTTATGACCTAACAAGTCCATTTGGGCTCTATTACGATCAAACAATTCCATTTGGGCTCTATTAGGGTCAAACAAGTCCATTTGGGCTCCATTAGGACCAAAGAAGTACAAATTGGCCCAGTTAGGTCCTATATGACCTAAAAGGTCCATTTGGGCTCTATTAGGATCAAACAAGTCCATTTGGGCTCCAATAGGACCAAAGAAGTACAAATTGGCCCAGTTAGGTCCTATATGACCTAAAAAGTCCATTTTGGCTCTATTGGGGTCAAACAAGTCCATTTGGGCTCCAATAGGACCAAAGAAGTACACATTGGCCCAGTTAGGTCCTATATGACCTAAAATGTCCTGTTTGGTCCTATATGACCTAAAAAGTCCATTAGGGTTCTATTAGGGTCAAACAAGTCCATTTGGGCTCCATTAGGAACAAAGAAGTACAAATTGACCCAGTTATGTCCAATATGACCTTAAAAGTCCATTTGGGCTCTATTAGGATCAAACAAGTCCATTTGGGCTCCAATAGGTTCAAAGAAGTACAAATTTGCCCAGTTTGGTCCTATTTGACCTAAAAAGTCCATTTGTGCTCTATTAGGATCAAAAAAGTCCATTTGGGCTCCAATAGGACCAAAGAAGAACAAATGGGCCCAGTTAGGTCCTATATGACCTAAAAAGTGCATTTTGGCTCTATTAGGATCAAACAAGTCCATTTGGGCTCCAATAGGACCAAAGAAGTACAAATTGGCCCAGTTAGGTCCTTTATGACCTAACAAGTCCATTCGGGCTCTACTAGGATCAAACAAGTCCATTTGGGCCCCATTAGGACCAAAGAAGTACAAATTGGCCCAGTTAGGTCCTATATGACCTAAAAAGTCCATTTGGGCTCTATTAGGATCAGACCAGTCCTTTTTGGCTCCAATAGGACCAAAGAAGTACAAATTGGCCCAGTTTGGTCATTTATGACTTAACAAGTCCATTTGGGCGCTATTAGGATCAAACAAGTCCATTTGGGCTATATTAGGGTCAAACAAGTCCATTCGGGCTCCATTAGGACCAAAGAAGTACAAATTGTCCCAGTTAGGTCCTATAGGACCTAAAAAGTCCATTTGGGCTCTATTAGGATCAAACATGTCCATTTGGTCTCCAATAAGACCAAAGAAGTACAAATTGGCCCAGTTAGGTGCTATATGACCTAAAAAGTCCATTTGGGCTCTATTAGGATCAAACAAGTCCATTTGGGCTCCAATAGGACCAAAGAAGTACAAATTAGCCCTGTTAGGACCTATATGACCTAAAAAGTCCATTTGGGCTCTATTAGGATCAAACAGGTCCATTTGGGCCCCATTAGGACCAAAGAAGTACAAATTGGCCCAGTTAGGTCCTTTATGACCTAACAAGTCCATTTGGGCTCTACTAGGATCAAACAAGTCTATTTGGGCCCCATTAGGACCAAAGAAGTACAAATTGACCCAGTTAGGTCCTATATGACCTAAAAAGTCCATTTGGGTTCTATTAGGATCACACAAGTCCATTTGGGCTCCAATAGGACCAAATAAGTACAAATGGGCGGAGTTAGGTCCTATATGACCTAAAAAGTGCATTTTGGCCTTAATTGGGCTCAAACAAGTCCATTTGGACTCCATTTGGACCATAGAAGTACAAATTGGCCCAGTTAGGTCCTATATGACCTAAAAAGTGCATTTTGGCTCTATTAGTATCAAACAAGTCCATTTTGGCTCCAATAAGACTAAAGAAGGTCAAATTGGCCCAGTTAGGTCCTATACGACCTAAAAAGTCCATTTGGGCTCTATTAGGATCAAACAGGTCCATTTAGGCTCCAATAGGACCAAAGAAGTACAAATTGGCCCAGTTAGGTCCTTTATGACCTAACAAATCCATTTGGGCTCTACTAGAATCAAACAAGTCCATTTGGGCTCCATTAGGACCAAAAAAGTACAAATTGACCCAGTTAGGTCCTATATGACCTAAAAAGTGCATTTTGGCTCTATTAGGATCAAACAAGTCCATTTGGGCTCCAATAGGACCAAAGAAGTACAAATTGGCCCAGTTAGGTCCTATATGACCTAAAAATTCCATTTGGGCTCTATTAGGATCAAACAAGTCCATTTGGACTCCATTTGGACCGAAGAAGTACAAATTGGCCCAGTTAGGTCCTATGTGACCTAAAAAGTCTATTTGGGCTGTATTAGGATCAAACAAGTCCATTTGGGCTCCAATAGGACCCAAGAAGTACAAATTGGCCCAGCTAGGTCCTATATGACCTAAAATGTCCAGTTGGGCTCTATTAGGATCAAACAAGTCCATTTGGGCTCCAATAGGACCAAAGAAGTACAAATTGGCCCAGTTAGGTCCTATATGACCTAAAAAGTCCATTTGGGCTCTATTAGGATCAAACAAGTCCATTTGGGCTCCAATAGGACCAAAGAAGTACAAATTGTCCAAGTTAGGTCCTTTATGACCTAAAAAGTCCATTTGGGCTCTATTAGGATCAAACAGGTCCATTTGGGCTCCATTAGGACCAAAGAAGTACAAATTGGCCCAGTTAGGTCCTTTATGACCTAACAAGTCCATATGGGCTCTATTAGGATCCAACAAGTCCATTGGGGCTCTATTAGGATCAAACAAGTCCATTTGACCTCCAATAGGACCATAGAAGTACAAATTGGGCCAGTTAGGTCCTATATGACCTAAAAAGTGTATTTTGGCTCTATTAAGATCAAACAAGTCCATTTGGGGTCCAATAGGACCAAAGAAGTAAAAATTGGCCCAGTTAGGTCCTATATGACTTAAAAAGTCCATCTGGGCTCTATTAGGATCAAACAAGTCCATTTGGGCTCCAATAGGACCAAAGAAGTACAAATTGGCACAGTTAGGTCTTTTATGACCTAACAAGTCCATTTGGGCTCTATTAGGATCGAACAAGTCCATTTGGGCTCCAATAGGACCAAAGAAGTACAAATTGCCACCCGATTAGGTCCTTTATGACCTAACAAGTCCATTTGGGCTCCAATAGGACCAAAGAAGTACAAATTGGCCCAGTTAGGTCCTATATGACCTAAAAAGTCATTTGGACCTATTAGGATCAAACAAGTCCATTTGGGCTCCAATAGGACCAA
The DNA here is from genome assembly GCA_030762895.1 of Sophora flavescens. Taxonomy (NCBI): domain Eukaryota; kingdom Viridiplantae; phylum Streptophyta; class Magnoliopsida; order Fabales; family Fabaceae; genus Sophora; species Sophora flavescens. The sequence continues at coordinate 25,371 of JAUPTC010001310.1, forward strand.
AGAAGTACAAATTGGCCTAGTTAGGTCCTATATGACCTAAGTCCATTGGGGCTCTATTAGGATCAAACAAGTCCATTTGGCCTCCAATAGGACCAAAGAAGTACAAATTGGCCCAGTTAGGTCCTATATGACCTAAAAGTGCATTTAAGTACAAATTGGCCCAGATTAGGTCCTATATGACCTAGAAAGTCCTTTTGGGCTTTATTAGGATCAAAAAGTCCATTTGGACTCCATTTGG
>JAUPTC010001311.1:0-25607 GCA_030762895.1 Sophora flavescens
AGATACCAAGGTTACGCCAAGTCAAGATCTGAACATGCTTGATGACGTGGCAAGACTCAGTAGATCACCCGTCTACTTTGGAATACGCTAGCACCCGTATAGTTTTTGAACTGCTTGAGAACTCGTCTGATTTTTTATTGCCTTTCACCCATCTAATTTTTTCCAACTTCGCTATGATGTCAGTTTGTCAGAAATGAAGTCCAAGTCATCTTATTCAAATTAAATGTCTCCTTAAGGATCTTGAAGACCTTTGGACAATAGCTCAAAGGACAAAGGTTAAAAAACATTGTTTCAAGATTTTAAGGAATAAACACGCAACCTCTGTACCACTGCAGTAACCTTTTAGTTGTTTTTAGTACAAAGTAAAAGTGATTTCTGGAAAGTGAACTGACTGTTGCACTGAAAAAGGAAAGCTTTCTGCTGCAAGAACAAGAAGCTCGCTGCTGCATACTCTGAAAACAACAGCTGGATCAGAATAAAGTGTACCCTTGGACAACTTTGTCAAAGCTCAACGTTCCCAAACATTTAATGTTTATACAGAATGACTCTTTAATGGTGTCTCAGAAGCTCAAATCAAAAGAACACATTTTATGAAGCTGTGTCTAAACGGATCTCTTGCTTGAAGTCTTTAAATAGATCAGACAATGAAGATGAAGAAAAGAAGTTGAATATCATTAAGAACAGTGCGCATAAGCATTTACTTTCTTCATTAACTTCTTCATCCTTTCATTGAATATACTTTCAATCATTTGATATTAATTCGTAGTCTTTCATATCGCATATTTATTTCACTCTTTGAGTGTGATCTGAAAGACTTGCAAGTTGTATTAATTACACAAAATCTTTATATTCCTTACTGAGTTGAGCCTGAAGAGGCTTGGTGAGCAAAGAATACTTGTTTGAGTGTTGAGCCTGAAGAGTCTAGGTGTGCAAAGAATACATTTACTGTAAATTACTCAGTTATAGTGTAAACTTGGTGCTGCCAAGAAACTCGACGTAGCTCTGTGGATTTTGGGATGAACCAGTATAAATCTCTTGAGTGATATCTCTCTTCCCTTATCCCTTTGTTTTGTTAAGTATCTTTTCTTTTTAAGTTTTTAACCTGGGGAGTTAAGCTGCAAATACCAATCCTTGTTTTACCCTTCTCTGTCTGCCCGTGTGCCTTGTTTGAATATTAGTTGATTCACTCGTCTGATTTTCTCTCATCTAACTACAGCTTGTTGTTCCTGCGAAAATCCTTTTTAAAGTAACCGAAAAAGTTGGTAAACACAATTCAACCCCCCTTCTTGTGTTAACTTTGGTTATTTCAGTTGGTATCAGAGATCAGCCTCTGGGCTGAGCACTTAGCAGTGTAGAGGAAAAGATCTTGGAAATGGCAGGAGAAGCCAGTACAAGCAAAAACCATGGTGGAGAAGGATCCTCAACGTCGAGACCTCTTTACTTCAATGGAGAGGATTACATCTACTGGAAAGAAAAGATGAAGGGGTTCTTACAATCCACTTCCTCTGATCTTTGGGATCTCATTGAAGATGGCCTCTATATCCTTAAAGATGACAAAGGAGCTGAGATTCCTAAGGCCAACATGACCTCTGAGCAAAAGACAAAATGTCAGTCAAATGCCAAAGCTAGATATGCAATCATATGTGCCTTGAGAAGAGAAGAATTTGAAAAAGTGTGTGCTTGTGAATCTGCAAAAAAAAATGTGGCATTCACTAGCCATTGCTCATGAAGGAACCAGCAAAGTCAAAGAGACCAAAGTCAGCATGTTGGTCAAAAAGTATGAGCTGTTCAAAATGGAGGAAGGAGAAACTATTGGCCAAATGTATAGAAGATTTCAAACTATAACTAATGGATTGAAATCATCGGGAAAAGTTTACAAGACTGAGAACATATTCAAAAGATTCTCAGAAGTCTTCCAAAACAATGGAGACCACTTGTAACTGTTGTGTCCCAAGCCAAGGACCTAACAACAATGAAGCTAGACGAGCTTCTTGGTACTCTTTAGATCCATGAATAGGAGCTGATTGAAGAAAACAATGGAAAGAAAAACAAATTCATTGCTCTTAAAGTTGACAAGAAGTCATCTAAAGGAGTAGTCTCAAAAGCTCTCAAAGTAGATGAATCTTCAGAAGAATCTGAGGAATCAAATGAGGATGACTCTGATGATGAAGATGATGAACTTTCTCTTTTCATCAGAAAAATGAAAAAGTTATGGAAGAAAAGAAACCTCAAATGATAAGCCCTTAAGACGCTTCAACAAAGAAAAATACAACAAAGATGGTGGATCTAATGACAGAAATGTTATTGTATGCTATGAATGCAAAAAGCCCGGTCACATCAAGGCAAAATGTCCTCAACTCAAGAAACAAACTTCCAAGAAGTTCTTCAACAAAAAGAAGAAAGGAATGATGGCCACTTGGGAAGATCTTGATGAAAGTTCCACTGAAAGTGAAGGAGATGAACTTGGAGTAAATCTCTGTCTTATGGCAGATACTGATTCTTAGTTAGAAACTGAGGTACATTCTGGACTTGAGAAATTGAATGATGCCTATGATAAACTGTTGGAAGAATCAAACTATATGTCCAAAGCTTTCAAATCCATCAAAAGACAATATGTTAAATTCTCAAGTGAGTATACACAGAAATCTCAAGAGTGTGAGAAGATAGTTGAATAAAATAGTAGGCTTAAGACTGAAAAGTCAAGAGCTGTGATCTTATTTGAAACATTACCTTCTGAAGAAGTAATTAAACTTCAACAGAAAGTAGAAGAGTGCACCTTAGATCTTGTCAAATTTGTTAATGGTAGAGATAATCTGACTAAACTTTTGGGAAGTCAGAGGTACTCTCTCAACAAAGAAGGTATAGGTTATTCCAGTGAAGAACATCATAAAGAATCAACAAAGTTCTCAAAAATGACTATCAAATCTATGTCAGTTGGCTCAAATAAATCTATATGCACATATTGTGGAAAAGCTGGACATATCACGTCTAAGTGTATCCACAAAAAGAGAAAGAAGTCTTCACAGACCCCTTATACTGACAGAAAAGGACCCAAGAAAATATGGGTACCTAAGTCCATGATAGTTCTTGTTGCAAACTTACTTAACAGGACAAAAGAAACACCTGTCATGGTACCTGGACAGTGGATGCTCGCGACACATGACAGGAGAAAGGTCTATGTTCCTAGACCTCCAACCTAAGAAAGGTGGACATGTAACTTTTGGTGGTAACCAGAAAGGAAAAGTTGTTGGTGAAGGTAAAATTGGTGGTAAACCTCCCTTGCTTATTATCTGTGATGTTTTATATGTGAAATGGTTAAAACATAATCTGCTTAGCATAAGTCAATCGTGTGATAGTGGATTTTCTGTATCTTTTTCTAATGATGCATGCATAGTCAATGACAATAGTGGAAATACTATCTTTTCTGCTAAAAGGCAAAATAATCTGTATAAGATTGACATGTTTGAACTTTCAGATCAAAATGTAACATGCTTTATGTCTAAAGAGGATGAAAAGTGGCTATGGCATAAAAAACTGGGACATGTTAGTATGAAACAAATTTCTAAATTGAAAAAGCATAACCTTGTGAGAGGATTGCCTGATATTTCTTTTAAGAAATATGTTTTGCGTGATGCATGTCAGAGAGGTAAACAAGTAAAATCAAGTTTCAAATCTAAAAAGGAAGTCACCTCCTCTAGACCTTTGCAACTGTTACATATGGATCTGTTTGGACCAGTCAGTGTAGCTAGCCTAGGTGGAAAGAAATAGGGTTTTGTCACAGTTGATGACTATTCTAGATTCACTCGGGTACTCTTCTTAACCCAAAAGGATGAGTCTTATAAGGCCTTTACAATATTCAGTAAGAGAGTACGGAATGAGCAAGGTTTCTGTATTTCTGCTATTAGAAGTGATCATGGAGGAGAATTTGAAAATGAGCAGTTCTAATTGTTCTGTGAGGAAAATGACATTTCTCACAATTTCTCTGCACCCAGAACTCCACAACAAAATGGAGTGGTTAAGAGAAAGAACAGATCTCTTCAAGAGATGGGAAGAACAATGCTTAATGAGAATATCTTCCTAAGTACTTCTGGGCAGAAGCCACTTCTTGTTATGTACAAAACAGAATACTGATCAGACCTATCCTAAATAAGACTCCTTATGAATTATGGAAAGGTAGAAAACCCAACATATCACACTTTCATGCATTTGGATGTGAATGTTATATTCTTAATACAAAAGATCATCTTGGAAAATTAAACTCAAAAGTAGATAAAGGCATATTTATTGGATATTCTGAAATGTCTAAAGCTTTCAGAATCTTTAATTCTAGAACCTCTGTGATAAAAGAATCAATTCATGTAAAGTTTAATGATGGTTTGAAGACTGATAGGGAACTATCAGATCTAGAGGATGGTGTTGCATGTATTGAACTTAATCCTGTAATAGAAGAATCTTCAGACAAGTTAAAAGTAGACATGTCTGAAAATCAGACAAGTGCTGACACGTCTGAAACCTAGAATTTGAAGAAGGTTTGGAAATTCAAGACCTATCATCCAGAAGATCTTATCATTGGAAGTCCATCTCAAGGAGTTGGAACCAGATCTGCTTTGAAAGAAATCAACACCATGGCATTCATATCAGATTTGGAACCTAAAAAGATTGAAGAAGCTTTACAAGATGAAAGCTGGATTCTAGCCATGCAAGAAGAACTACATCAGTTCAAGAGAAATGATGTTTGGACTCTAGTTTCTAAACCCAAAGAGAAATATGTTATTGGAACCAGATGAGTATTTAGAAACAAACTGGATGAAGATGGAAAAGTGGTAAGAAACAAAGCAAGATTAGTTGCTCAAGGTTATACTCAACAAGAAGGTATTGATTTTACTAAAACTTTTGCACCTGTAGCTAGATTAGAAGCAATTAGAATTCTCATGTCATATGCTGCGCAACATGATATAACTCTTTATCAAATGGATGTTAAAAGTGCATTTCTAAATGGATAATTGAGGAGGATGTGTATGTAAAGCAACCTCCTGGAACTAGTGGAAAATATACATTAGACGGTAAAGGTTTACGTCAGTTAACCAAAAGCTAGACGTTAAAAAGGAGGCGGTGGCAGTTTTGTAAATATCAGGCTTCATTAATTCAATTTTAACGTCAGTTGTTTTAATGACTGACGTTAAAAGTGAAGTGACTCACTTTTAACGTCAGTTCAATAAAGAACTGACGTTATAAAGAACTGACGTTAGAAGTAAGTCTATTCACTTTTAACGTCAGTCCCTACATCAACAGACGTTAAAAGTTATTTTAATAATTTTTTTTATCTAGTATACGATTCCTTCCGCATTGCCTTCCTCAAAGTTTCAGTTTCACATGAATTGCTTTGATGTTTCGTGTTTCTGTTTTGAAAACTAAAATATATGTGCGAAGTATAAGTTGAATCAATAACCCAAACCGGATCTCATTCATTAAGTGTAATACAGACTGATCGATACAGAAGATTGAAAGGGTTTAAAATCCTATAAAAAGTTACATTGAAAGGGTTTAAAATCCTATAAAAAGTTACATTGAAAGGGTTTAAAATCCTAAACATTAAAGCTACATCCCATCAGAGAGTTTTATGAAATATGCCAAAGGGAAAACTATATATACTCCGAAGACCTCGTAAAACAGGGGGCATGAGAGAGCTCAAGAGAGAGGCAAAAACAGGTGCACCAGATCCGTTTTAAGCAAAGGCAGTGGTTCCAGAGACTTCCAAGACGGTCACTTGCTGCCAAAGCCGAGGTTTTGGAACCTGTGACCCCGAGCACCTGATTAGCCCTCCAGCAGCTGATTCTCCGGAAGGTGATAAGGTGAGCAACTCACACAATGTAATTTACTCAGACTTATCACCCATGCAATGTAATTTACTCAAACTCAAAAGTTGTTTGACTATTAAGACAAAGACCTTTGAGTCTAGGAATAGGAAGAAAGAGTGATGAAGTTAATCTCCACGACAGAGCCATATTGTGAAGCAGAAAATTAAAAGGATGGAAGGAAGCTATTTATAGGAGCAGGGGATGAAGTTACTAAGCTATTCTGATTTTGTTGAAAACTTACCTATAAACTTAATGCTCATTAAGAGGATTGAGTTACAAGGTGCATGGGTAAGTAGCACAGTACAGTCAAAGGAATGAATGTTTTTGCAGATGTCTATACACTTTTAACGTCAGTTTTTTAAAAAAACCGGCGTTAAAAGTGTTTTTAAATAAAAATATTAATTGTTAACGTCGGTTTTTATACAACGACGTTAAAAGTTTGATTTTTACTTGATTAAATAAATAGTTGGCGTAAATAATCCTATATATTATAAACGTGCAGAATGAATATTGGAAATAATATAATTAATATACGGGAACTTGGCAGTCATCAATTAAGTTGACGTTAAAAATGAGGTGGTGGGTAAACTATTTGCGTCAGTTCTATAAATAACTGACGTAAATAATTATGAAACTCATTTCATTGGTGGTCATGTCCCTGTTGTCCCTCTTAACGCAGATCACTCCATATAGTACTGCAGTTTATTTCTAAACTTTTTTTTATACAAGTTTATTTTTAATTTTTATTAATTAGCTTGAATTAGTAAACAAATTATTGTGCAAATTAAAATAAATTAACACTTAACATAAAACAAGTTATATGTCTAATCAAATCGTATGACATTGAAGCGATTCATAAGTTAAAATTACATGATTAAAAGATAAAAAATTTCTGCAACATAGCCCTAAAATATAAAAAAGTTTCTGCATGAACATCATTTTCTTCTCAGTCCTGTCATCAGAAACTCCAATGGATGCATCACCTCCCTCACTTGAATTCCAAGATGCAAAGTAAATCCTCGATCACTAGCAACAAAGCAAAGTGAAATGGATCTTTGCATCTTTCTTCTTCAGTGGAGTTCCTTGATGCATCATCTTGAATCCACAATCACTCGCTTCCAAAGCAAAGTGAAAGGGATGACGGGGATGAAATAAAGTGAGAGAATCACATTACGTGATTCACCCAACCTTAATATCCATGCAATGTAATTTACTCAAACTCAGAAGTTGTTTGACCATTAAGACAAAGACCTTTGAGTCTAGGAATAGGAAGAAAGAGTGATGAAGTTAATCTCCACGGCAGAGCCATATTGTGAAGCAGAAAATTAATTAAAAGGAGATGAAAGCTAGGAAGCTATTTATAGGAGCAGTGGATGAAGTTACTAAGTTATTCTGATTTTCTTGAAAACTTATCTATAAACTTAATGCTCATTAAGAGGATTAGGTACAAAGGTGAATGGGTAAGTAGCACAAAGAGTCACAATAGTCAAGGGAATGAATGTTTTTGCAGAAACTAATAAACCTTTAACGTCCGTTGTGTAATACAACCGACGTAATAAGTTGTGAGTGTTTTTAACGCCGTTTCTTAATACAACTTACGTTAAATATATGACCTTTAACGCCGATTATTACTAACAACCGACGTAATAAGTGTGAGAGTTTTTAACGTCCGTTTATTAAGACAAGCGACGTTAAATATATGATCTTCAACGTCGGTTTTACCAAAACCGACGTAAAATGTTGTTTTATTTTAATTATAACGTTTACCCCCCGCGCCTTCTCCACTTCTCTACGTCTTTTCTCTTTTCATCAAGCTCAACCACCACTCTCGCTCTCACTCTGCCCTAATCGCGAGCTCATCTCCACCGCAACCAACGCGAGGGCTTATTCGTCACCACCGTGAGGGACACTCTTAACCCCTAACTCTGTCTTTCCCGCTCCTTCTTTGCAATAACTTGACATCTCTCTTTCCCCCGGCCTTCCCGCGCACTAACTCTCCTTGTCCTCTCGCTCTCTCAAGAACCACATCGAACGTTGGCCACCACTCGAGCTTCCCCACCACCACGCGAGCGCCTATTTCTCGGTGAGTCTTTAATTAGGGCACATTTTTTTATTCACGGTTTTGAGTGCATGCATGTTGCTCTCCTTGGTTTTGAAACTCGTAGTCTCGGTAGTTGAAACTTGAAACGTGAGTTTGAGTTGTTTGGAATGTCTCTATTTTTGGTTTTGAGTGTATGTTGAAACTGTAGTCTCGTAGTTGTAACTTTAAACCGTGAGTTTGAGTTGTTTGGAATGTCTCTATTTTTGGTTTTGAGTGCATGTTGCTCTGTGGTTGATCTGTCACGGCCGTGATGCTCATCACGGCTAGGCCGTGATCAGTTTCCGCCTATGAGGGTCTGGTTCAGTTGGCACGTTATGGCCGTGATACCGTGACCAGTGCTTGGCAATCTTCAAAAACTATAGTTTTCAATCTCCCGTATTGTCCTTATATTGGATATATAGATGTTTTGTATATCTACGGGACCTATCTAGTTATTTTTATTTATACTTCTGTATTTATTTTGAGTTATAACCTATGTTAATACATATATATTGTTTTACGAACAGCATACATATGGATCGGTCGGATAGCCCACATGCAGGGAGGACACTGTGGGGGTTTCGCGAGACCCGATCATGCCTACGCCGCTGATTCTAGTGTAAGTTTACATGCATGTTATATACTATCTTTAGTCCTTCTTGTTAATGTAAGTTTATAATGTTACAACCCTCTATTTTATCATTTTTTTTGTCCATACAGACATCACAGGCTCATAGGAAACGGGGTAGAGGAGCCACCTCGTTGAAGAAACTAGAGAAGGACAGGCAGAGCGGACAGAAGCTTGAGGTGTCCTTCGATGCTAATCTAAATACCCAGGGACCCCGTGCTAAAGAATTTAATAAGTGGGTGTTTCTACAAGCGGCAAAGACGTAAGCATCAACTACAACCACTGGAATGACGTTCCACAGAACGTTAAGGAACAGATTTGGGAGGCTATCACGGTATTTTACCTTTACATTCGTTTGATTTACATTATTAGATAATTATCCGAGTTATAATCCATCCAGTTGTTATATATGTATCTAATGTGTAGGTAGCTTGGACTGTGCCAAATGACGAGGATCATCGTCATAAATGTATGAAAATGGCATCAAAGCGTTGGAATGGGTTCAAGCATGATCTTACCAGGTACTATGTATCTGGGAAGAAGCGGCTTGATAAAATGTTCTCGGATTATCCCTGGATTGATCAGGATACTTGGGATATGTTTTCTAGGAGTCGACAGGATGGAGAATTTCAGGTTGGTTGATTAAGTTAATTTTGTATGCTTATTATAGATCATTTAACTGTATTTAATTATGTGTTTTTGTTTGAATAGGCTAAGGCAAATAAGGGTCGGCAGAATCAAAGCGAAGAATGTCCACCGCCACACCATGTCTCGGGGTGGGTACCATACTCGGATCCAGCAGATGATGGCGGATAGGCCGAGGCGAAGCGGCAGAAGAGCACTCTGCTAGGATTGAAAGAGGAGAGGTGCCTGAGGGCACACCATCAAGTCCTCCGTCTGAGTTAGCCTACCGCATGACAAAGGCGGAATCTTTTAAAGCTGATGCCACTCGCGAAGTGGCAGATAATATTGTAAGTAAATAATTAACTTGATTTCAATTGATATTTGTATAGATATTTGCAACACTTTTCACTTGCACGTTTTTTCATTTTTTTCCATTGTAGATGGATCTTAAAGCAAAATCCTCCCAGGGCGCATTCGTCCCTTCTGGACGGCAGGACGTCTTGATGATTGCTCTAGGCAAGAAAGACCATCCTAGTCGGGTTCTCGGTGTTCCTGGGAACGTGACCATCAAACAATATTATGGCAAGTCTGCTTCACGAAAGCGGGTGGTCAAGGAAGCATCAATTTTGGCTGACATTACTCAGCACCTCATGACCAACCCAGATATTACAACATATCTGATGCAAGGCTTAATAGCCAACCCAGAATTCAAGCAAGCGCTTGCCAGAGAGCTTTCCTCCGTCGGTACATCCCAGGACGCCGCAAGGCTTGCCAACGCTTCACATGTGAGCACAAAAGAGAGTTTTAGTATGGCACATGTGGAGGACGATGAGTTGGCAGCTAGGGAACGGGAGTTGGAAGTCCAGCGCCATGAGCATGAGTTGGAAATGAAAAGGCGTGAGCTTGAGTTGGACTCCAAACGACGTGAGCTCGAAATGTTAGCAAATGTATTTATTCATTATTAATGTCCAAATTAGTCAAATAATTACTTGTGTTTTTTTTAATTATCAAAAACTTATATATTTTATTTTTCCTAAACTGAAGGCCAAGTCGACGTCGGTGTCGCTGTCACCTATCACTCGTTTGTTCTCACTTGGTGAGGATTATACGTATGAGATTTTTGAATGTCCATTGGATCACGATGGATGGGTGGCACGCCCAGATCAACAGAGGATATTTTCCTTCGTTGGTGACGATCTCGGGAACGCCTGCAGAAATAACGTCTGGATGAACAGCAATGTCATCAGTCTCTGGTGCACGTAAGTTAATTTTAATTTTATAACTTATTTATTTTTGTTATTTTTCCATTTAATAATTTATTTTAATCTCAATATATATATTATGTAATTAACATCCACACCCTTTTCATATCTTAGGTATCTCCATCGTCTTCAGCTTAATAAGGGCGTTGCATCAGTTTACGGTTTCTTAGATCCGTCAATCCTTCGCGCCCGAGTTCTTTCTTGGCGATGCATTGAGTAAATACATAGGGAACTTGTTGGGAGACAATCCGAAAAGAATTATATCCGGCTCTCCTACTGTATGGATGACCATTGGCAATTGTTGGTACTTCACCCGCTCTAGGCATACTGTCATATTCTTCTCGCTCTCTCCACCATGATCCGCCACCGAAGGTGGTGGAAGCTGTAAATATGTAAGTAACTAATCTTTAAATTTAATTTAAGTTTTAATATCAGTTGTTTTTAGTTTATTACGCACATGATAAATGAGTTTGTTAATTGATCGACATGATTATTTGTTTATGATAGCTTCAAGGCGAGTAGCATAAGTTGCGCCAACGGGAGAAGTAGGACTTCTAAGGCTAAAGCAAATCCTGTATGGAACATCCTCAAGGTTTGGTAGTTTATTTATCAAATAATTATTATTATAATTACTAATTTATGTGTATATTCAACTGACGTTGAAATTAATTTTGTTGGTAGTCTCGATTTCAACCTTGACAGCTTGGTCGTACGGCTATTATGTGATGCTTCATATGCTGAACATAGTCTCCGCATCTATTACGGATGGATGGAAGAAGGTAATATTTAAACAACTTGTTAAATTATATATTATAGTTTTGAAGATGACTTGCATTGATGTTATTGTTATTATTTGAACGTGTCTAGGCATTTATCGACCAATCGCCTATTCAAGAAGATGAGTTAAGAGACTTGAGGATGCGCTTCACTGAATTCTTCTTCAAGTATGCGGCTGAAAAAGGAATTGACAACATACCTCCGCACTACTTAGATAAATAGTTTTTTTGTTAGACTTTAGAAACTAATTAATAACATGTATATATATATCCTTAGATAGTTTTGTTTTTTAGACATTGGAACTAAAATTTATTTATATATATACATGGGTTTTGGTTTTAAGTCCCCCATTGTTCAATTTTCCTTTGCAATTCCGTAATGTGTGTGATCGATATTCCGTGTTACTTGGACTGAATGCAAGGGATACCGAGGGGAGTGATATTTTAAAACTGAATTTAAAAAAAAAAACCTATTAACGCTCGGTAGTATCAAACAACCGGCGTTAATAGTATTTTATAAAATATACAGTACACTATTAACGTCAGTTGTTTATTACAACTGACGTTAAATTTAGACCTTTAACGTCAGTTCTTTATAACAACTGACGTTAGTTTTAACACAATCAACGTCCGTTGTATTAAAGAACTGACGTTAATAGTTTTAGTTTAACGTCAGTTGTTTAAAAATCCGACGTTAATTCTTACAAAATTAACGTCGGTTTTAGTTAAAGGAACCGACGTTAATAGTGTTATATTTAACGTCAGTTCTCGGACGCGTTAAAATATTAACTATTAACGCCACCGTATTTACGTCGATCAAGATCTCGATGTAAAAAATCAATTTTAACTCGACGTAAAAAGCACGGATTGCACTAGTGGGGTTGAGAGGACTCTGAAAATCATCACCAGGTCCATAAGCTTAAGAAAGCTCTATATGGACTCAAACAAGCTCCAAGAGCTTGGTATGATAGGCTAAGCACATATCTAATGGAAAATAATTTCATTAGAGGAAAAGTAACACTACACTTTTCAAGAAATGCTCAAAGAAAGACTTCATAGTAGTATATATTTATGTTGATGATATTATATTTGGTGCTACTAATGAAAAACCCTGCAAAGAGTTCTCCCGAGTTGATGCGGAATGAATTTGAAATGAGTATGATGGGAGAGTCAAGTTCTTACTTGGTCTTCAAAATAAACGAGACAAGTGATGGAATACATATTCATCAACAAGTACACCAAGGAACTTCTGAAAAAGTACAAAATGGAAAACTCAAAACCTATGAGTACACCTATGCATCCATCAATTGTTCTGAACAAGGATGAGGAAAGTAAAAAGGTAGATCAAACTGTCTATCGAGGTATGATTGGATTTCTTCTATACTTAATTGCTAGCAGACCTGATATTCAATTCAGTGTTTGTCTTTGTGCAAGATTTCAATCAGACCCTAAAGAATCTCATCATAAGGCTGTTAAAAGAATTTTCAGATATTTAATTGGAACCACCAACCTTGGTCTGTTATATAAGAAATCTGGAGATTTCAGGTTAGCTGGATTCTATGATGCTAATTTTGCTGGAGATAGAGTTGATAGAAAAAGCACCAGTGGAGGATGTCACTTCATTGGAGCATATATGATCTCCTGGTGAAGCAAAAGGCAAAGTACCATTGCTCTATCAACTGCTGAAGCTGAATATATATCTGCAGCCAGTTGTTGTTCACAACTGCTTCGGGTAAAATACCAACTTGAAGATTATTCAATGTTTAAGCATAATATACCTATTTGGTGTGATAATACTAGTGCTATTAATCTGTCTAAGAATCCCATACAACATTCTAGTGCAAAGCATATAGAAATAAAGCATCATTTTATAAGAGGTTATGTTCAAAAGGGTGTTTTTGAAATTAAGTTTGTAAACACCGAATATCAGTGGGTAGACATCTTTACAAAACCCTTAAGTTAGGATAGATTTGTTTTTATCAGAAAGAATCTTAATATGCATAATGTGTCTGAATGAATGTTTGCTGATATGTCTGAAAATTTTACTTGTCTAAATTTTATATATGCTTGACTCGTCTATTTTAAGCTAAGTGTCTGATGACGTGGCTAAAAGCACTCAGCGCTAAACCCTAACTGAGACACGTGTACATTGCATTTTTCCCTCCTTTTCTGAAAAACGTTTCATTTGATTAACAACTGCCTTTTCAAAATTTATTGCTGTTTATAGCAGTAATCTCTCTCCTCGTTCCCAATACAAAAAACACTCAAGTGTTTTAAAAAAAGGAATTCGTGTCGTTTCAAAACTACCCACTCAAAATCTCTTGCTCACGATCTCTCTCTGAATTCTCTTCGTCTTTGTTCCTTCGAAACCTTTCCTTTCCAAACCCTAAAAAACTTCTCCTTTAAAACGATGGCACCCAAAAGTTTTCTTGAAGAAGTTGCTGAAAGATCCAGACTCTCTTTAACAAAACTAAAGAAAGTGCACCCTAGAAGGGTCCCTAATTTCGCTGAGTTGAAGAACAAAGGATTAGATGTTAAGCCAGAAAGTGTGTATGCTGGGTGGTGATGGCTGTGGGCCTCGAATCCGCAAGTGAACGGCTTCGTCGTCGAGTAATAAAAAAGATCGAACCACAGAGACCGTGATCTTAAATAACAATTAGTTGTTAAATTGGTTTCACTAAACTAGAATAAGTTTTGGTTTTTGAAATCGGAATCAAGTAATAATCAAATTTAAAATTGCAGTTAAAAAAAATAGGAAACCAATTCAAATAGGGATTTTTCAAATTCAAAAGGGATTCCCAGGAATTGGGATACCACAAACCGCTTATGTTACTAAATTGACTACTCTCCTTGTTAATTACCAAAATTGGCTTTGAAGGCGAATTTATCCTAAATTAGTTAATGCTCCTCTCGGGTTACAAAAAACCGTGCCCAATTAAATCAATCCCTACTCTCGTGGTAATTGAATTTAAATCAAACCCCTTGAGTTTTGTCACAATTCGTGAACCCTCGAAGGACCGCTTCTAACTCTCGCGATTTAAGTCCTAAGTTTGATTCCTATAGATCCGATACCTAAGTTCACCGTTAAGTTCGTCCTTAGTGTATCTACGACACACAAATAAGTGGCCACCGAATTTACGAGTAATTAAAACAATAGGGATCAAATCGAAGCAAAAATTGAAATTAACAAGAAATCAAACATCAATTCATCACCATAAACAAGTTTGGGGCATAGCCCCAATTCCTAGAAACAAGACTACTACTCAAGCATTGCCACGATTGTAGCAAGCTTGATTAAAAATAACATAAAGAGAAAAACCTAAGAGAAGAGAAGAAGAAGAAGAAGAAGAAGAAGAAGAAGAAGAAGAAGAAGAAGAAGAAGAAGAAGAAGAAGAAGAAGAAGAAGAAGAAGAAGAAGAAGAAGAAGAGAAATCTTGATTTTTCTAAGGTTCGCAGTCCCCAAAAAGTACCCAGTTTCGAGCCCTAGAGGGTTATTTATAATCTGGGGTAACTTGAATCCCAAGCCAATACAAAAACCAGATCAAATCAGTTTCTAAAGATCCATAAATGTCGCGTCACGGCTGTGATGGCCATCACGACCTGGCCGTGACAGATTCTGCCTTGGAGGTTGCTTCACTGATTGGTTTGTCACGGCCGTGACCACCATCACGGCCTGGCCATGATCAATTCTGCCTGTAAGGGTCTGGCTCAGTTGACATGTCACGGCCGTGATGGGTATCACGGCCAGGCCGTGGTCAGCTCTGACTTTTCCATTCTTTCTTTTCAGATCCACTTGATCATGGCCGTGATGGCCATCACGGCTAGGCCGTGATCAGCTCCATTTGCCTCATTTTCTTGCCTTCCAAGCTCCATCTTCATGCCAGCTTCAACACAACTGATCCTGAGCAATTTAATCTTCGATTCCTGCACACAAGCACCACAAAACCACCTTACTCGTTCCAAGGTAAAATTAACAAATAATCAAATAAAATACGCCTAAACTATATGAAAATGCATGAAAAATGTCATGGAAATATGAGGTGAAATCACACTCATCAAACTACCCCAAGCTTAAGATTTTGCTTGTCCTCAAGCAATAACTAAGGCCAGAAAAGATAATCAATCAAAGCATGGACAATGAATCTAGAACCCGAGTAATGAATTCAAGTAACAGGCATATTCAATAAGAGACCAAGAGACAATCGATTTCAAGTCCAATTAGAGGCTTAGGTTCCCCAAACTCATATCTCTCTCTAATTCAGGTACTCTTCTCACCTCACTCATATGTTTGAGGGTATGTGACAATTCGCTCAATTTTCTCAAGGAATGTACCCTACCATAAGCTTGATTATCAAACAAATCTCTACTTTATTAATGAAAACACATAAGAATCAAGAGGTCTTTTATTTTGGTTGTAATAGGGTCATGGGATTAATTGTTAGGTGGGGAAATCAAGAAAAGGAAAATTCAAGAAGGCTAAACAAAATCAAACAGTGCAAAGCATGACACCTTCTAAAATTCCTTTTTTGGGCTTTAGTTCAATTTTCCACCTTTCTTTCTTTCTTCCTTTTTACTTTTTATTTCTCACCCCTTCTTCATTTTGTTTTTATTTTTTATATATTTTTTTATTTGGAGAAGGCGAGATTTTCAACTTAAGAGAAATATTTTTCTAACTTTTATCCCACAATTTATTCTTCAAACTACCTTTTTGCCCTTTTGCAATACTTTAAGAGGTGCCATACCAAGCATCGTTGGTTAAAATAGATCAAGGTACCAAGAAAAATATTTTATTCTTTTTTAGGCTCAAAATTGGGCAACTAAGGGGTAACAATTAATCCGTCAAAGTTTAGAAGGCCAGAAAAATACCTAGTGCCTCAATCATTTTCAAATATGTTTTAAAAAAATTTTAAGTTTCAAAACGGTTTCAAGTCAAATTCTAGAGGACACAATCCAAGAGGAATAAAACACTCGATCACAAGGAATGGGGTAGATTTAGTGAGTACCCCTTTTAGGCTCAAAATCTCACATTTAGTAGTTTAAAATCAGTGAGAAACCTAAATCTAAGGAACCACATGCTAATTATTAACTATCAAAAGATCATCTCAAGCATTTCTCATTTTTAGCATATCACAAGAACACAAAAATTGGGTTTAAAATTCACCTGTCTTAATTCAATTGGCACAAAGTTTTTCACCATTGGAGGCATACCCTAAGCAAGGGCAATCTAATCATGTGATATATGTAAAACTAACCCTAAATGAATGCATGCAAAAATGATACCCCTACCCCAAGCTTAAAAACTTACATTGTCCCCAATGTAAATAATTAAGTCATAGGGAGGATA
This sequence comes from Sophora flavescens, assembly GCA_030762895.1. NCBI lineage: Eukaryota > Viridiplantae > Streptophyta > Magnoliopsida > Fabales > Fabaceae > Sophora > Sophora flavescens. The sequence continues at coordinate 16,573 of JAUPTC010001311.1, forward strand.
AAATAAAATAAAAAAGAAACAAAAATAACTCACCGAGGTGGTGGGTGCTGGCTCGGATGCGATCCTTATTTCTTTGGATCATGGCTCTCTGCTCACGATCTTGCTCCATGATGCGCTCCTGGTTCTCTAAGATAGTGTCAAAGGTGGATGCGAACGCGCATAGGGATCATCGGATGACGTACATGCAGAGGAAGAAGATGGGTGCCCGACGCGGCCTAGCTGTGGTGGCGGCGAACGGCCATTTGTATTCAGGGATAGGTGAGGCTCCTCTCCCACCGGCACTTTCCAATTTACGGTTTGTTACATCAGAAGTGCGGGGTTAGGGAGAGGAATTGGGTGCCTGCGCCTTGGGTGTTTAGGTAGTACATATCATCCTCCTGGATGATCATCCCCATGGCCTCGTAAGCCTACAAGGAGATACGTGTTCGATCACAGGGCAGCCTCCAAAAACCATCCAGGTCAAAGTTAAAGTGATGGCATATTGTGGTGATCAAGCCACCAATGACAATAGTCCCACTCGAACTCTTGGCGACCTTTAAGAGGTGCCTAGCCAAAAATGACCCCTGTGTCCACATTGCTCTCGGGGGTGGAGCATGGCCCATAGTATAAAGACCTTGTCCTCGGCGGACGGATCGTCACTCTCTCCACAGCCAAACAGGGTGTTGGCTATGACCCTATGCATATATCTTATACTTGGGTTAGCAAAGCTGTGGACTTGGATGTCAGAGGTCAAAACTCCCGCCATCATAATCAATTATCGACCGAAACTATGTGCACTAAACCCTAAGGGGTATCTTGTCACCCCTACTTTGGTAAACCAAAAATCTCATTAAACTCAGCTAGGGTTAGTACAAAGTCCCAGTTGAAGAGCTCAAATGTAATCAGTCCCTTTTGGCAATGCGGCCCTTGGAGAATTTTTGCATTCGGAGAGCTTAAGAACTCCCAGTAGGGCCAGAAAACGGGGTATCTAGTGCGAGCAAACTCGCTCCACCCTATGTTTTCTAACATCCAATTGATGTCAACAAATCGAGCCTAGGGTGTCTATACATGCATCATCAAGATATTTCGTTTGGACTATCTTCCTATTTTTCAAAGCATTGAATCTATCTTGTTGAGCATTATCCTTGAATACAATCCCATACCCATGTTCATCAAGTATCGAGTTAGAGGAGTCGAGTCGAGTAGTTACCTGGCTTCCTGTTTCCCTCCAGTGCGAGGACGTGAGGCCGGTTGCCCTTTGACGTTTGCTTGCCATGATCTCGAGAGAACAAAAATCCACAATCCCCTTCACTTTTTTCTGAAATTCGGTTTTTTTAGGGGTTAGGGTTTCAAAATTGGGACTTTTCGATTTTACCCAAAATTGAAGGATTTGACTAGTGGGTTTTGTTGGGTTAGGTCTAGGGAGCAAGGGAGTAGGGTTAGTTGGGTATGGGTATAATGGGGGAGGTGAGTTTTTAATCTTTTTGGATGAATGGGTATGGTGGAGGTTGTGAGAGGAAAAAGAGGAAGATGAGGATGAAGAGGAAGATGGTGTTGGGTTAAGGGGGAAGGTGCGTTGATGATTATGAGATGAGGGAAAGGAGGAGTTGGAATGAAGGGTGGGAGCTTGGTGGCTATGGAGGTGGAGAGGAGGTAGTGAAGATGAAGAGAGTTGGGGGTTTGTAGTAGAGGAGAGGATGTGTTTTAAAAACCTGACTTAAACGCGCATCACGGCCGTGACCCTCATTACGGGCAGGTCGTGACGCGTTCTGTGTCACACACTTCAATCTTTTACGGGCGTGATGCGTATCACGACTAGTCCGTGATGGAATCTGTCCTGCTTCAGCTACCTATCACGACCGTGACCACGATCACGGCCTAGCCGTGATCCTTTCTGACCTTTCTTGGTCTTCACATCACGACCGTGACATACATCACGGCCTACCTATCACGACCGTGACCACGATCACGACCTAGCCGTGATCCTTTCTGACCTTTCTTGGTCTTCACATCACGACCGTGACATACATCACGGCTAGGCCGTGATGGATTCTGATCTTCTGGGGCCTTCTTGTCACGCCCGTGAGGGCAATCACGGCTACGCCGTGATGGGTTCTGACTTTTAGCTATTGTTTCATCACGGCCGTGACCACCATCACGACCTGGGCGTGATCGTTTCTGACTTTCTTTTCCATCCCCCTTTCACTCTTCATGACTTCCTGACCTGAAAACACTTGACAAATCCATTAATTGATGATCTTTCTTCTCTAATTCTTCTCGATTATTCAAAAAAAACAAAATTCAAAATAAACTAAGTAGGGAAAGAAAGCTTGGGTTGCCTCCCAAGAAGCGCTTATTTACGGTCCTAAGCTTGACCATAGTCCTTTCAATCCTTCGATGTTGGATCGAGGAGGGAAATCGCAACCTCCTGCTCAAGTGGATGTTCTCCAATGTAGTGTTTTGATCTCTGTCTGCATTGACCTTGAATGTTCCACGTTCCTGGTTCCAAACCTCGACGACACCATACGGAAATACTTTCATTACTTTAAATGGTCGGACCATCTAGACTTGAGCTTTCTCGGGAAGAACGCAACCTCGAGTTGTGAGAGTAGCACTAGTTCTCCTTCATGGAATTCTCTACTGAAGGATATGCTTATCATACCACTTCTTTGTTCTCTCCTTGTAAAGATCGTACGGACTCATAGGCATCCAATCTTAGCTCATCAAGTTCCTGAAGTTGAAGGATTCTATTTTCCCACGGCTTTTATATCAAAGTTTAGCATCTTAATAGCCCGCAAAGTCTTATGCTCAAGCTCATTGGTAGGTGACATGACTTACCGTAAATAAGTCTAAAGTGTGTCATCCCGAGTAGAGTCTTGTAGTCGTGCGGTAAGCCCAAAGAGCGTCATCAAGCTTTAAGGACCAATCCTTTCTCGAACGTGAAATGAGTCTTTTTCAGAATGTTATTTATCTCTCGATTGGAAACCTCGACTTGCCCGCTCAAATGCGAGGGTGGTAAGGTGTAGCAACCCTATGAGTGACTCCATATTTGAGTAGGAGTTTCTCAAATTGTTTTTCAATGAAGTACGATCCTCCATCACTAATGACTGCCCTTGGAAATCCAAACCTTGGAAAAATCACCTTCTTGAATAGTTTGATTACGGTTCTTGCATCAACTCTGGGGAAGGAATGGTTTCCACCCCATTTAGAGACGTAATCACGCAGCTACAAGAATGAACTTATTATTGCAAGAGGAAGGAAAGGGTCCCATGTAGTCAACTCCCCAAACATCAAATATCTCTACTTCTAGCATAGTGTTGAGTGGCATTTCATGCTTCTTAGAGATGTTCCTCGTTCTTTGACATGGATCACAAGCAAGCACGAACATTCGAGCATCTATGAAAATATGAGGCCAATAGAAACCAGCTTGAAGCACTTTTCTCTGCTGTCTTGAAGCCGTGGCATGTCCCCGTAAGATGAGGAATGACAACAACTCAAGATACTTGGAACCTCGGCTTGAGAAATACACCTTCGTAAATGCTATCCTGCACATCGGAAAAGAGATCGGAAAAAGAACTTCTTCTTTTGTTGATAATTAAGCTCTCGGTGGTAGAATCCCACATACAAAATAATTCACAAAGTCGCATACCATGGAGAATTTCTCCCAAGATGGCAAACAGTTGTTTCTGGGGAAAGAATCATCTATCGGCAAAGTTGTCCTTCTCATGTTCCAATGGTTCAAGTGTGGATAAGTGGTCGCAGCCAAGTTCTCCGTCCTTTCCGATCCCGATTCCCAGTCAAATTCTTAGAAGGAGAATCCATCGGATGAGTCTTAGCTTTGCTTCCCTTCTTAGTCATGAGGTGCTTTAGTGCGAGTGGTCGTGTACACTATCACTTTAGACCCCATAAGGTATAATCTGAATTTACGGAATGCAAAGGCAACCCCAAACAACTCCTTTCCCGGCTGTGGCATAATTGGCTTGAGTTCCATCTAGGTTTTGCTTGCATAGTATATTGCATGAACCTTCTTGTCATCCTTTGTCCCAACACTGCTCCACAGGCGTAGTCACTAGCATCACACATTACTTCAAATGGCTCATTCCAATCGGTGTTTGAAAAATGGGAGCGGTGGTCAAAGCTTCCTTCAACTTTAAACTGTACTCAAACATTCATCATTAAAATCCAAAAGGAACATCTTTCATTAATAGGTTTGACAAGGGTTTAGAAATTTTTGAAAAATCTTTGATGAAGCGCAGGTAAAACCGGCATGTCCCAGAAACTTCTAACTCCTTTCACATTTATCGGTTGGGGAAAATTTTCAATAACATCTATTTTGGTCTATCCACTTCTCAATACCTCTACCCAGAAATCAAGTGCCCAAGCACTATACCTTCTTTACCATAAAATGACATTTCTCCCAATTCAATACCAAATTGGTTTCTTCACATATTTGCAAAATCTTAGACAAATTTGTTAAATAATCATCAAAGGTAGTTCCATAAATAAAAAATCATCCATAAAAATCTCCATGATGTTTTCAATAAATTCAGAAAAAATTGTAGTCATGCATCTTTGAAAGGTAGCGGTGCATTACATAGACCAAAAGGCATTCTTCTATAGGCAAAAGTGTCATAGGGACAAGTAAACGTGGTCTTTTTTGATCACTAGGGTGTATAGGAATTTGATGAAAACCAGAATATCCATCCAAGTAACAAAGAAGTACGAATGCCTAGCTAACCTTTCAAGCATTTGATCAATAAATGGGAGAGGAAGTGATCTTTCCTTGTTGCCTTATTTAACTTCCTATAATCAATGCACATTCTCCGATCAGTTCTTTGTCCTAGTAGGGATTAATTCATTGTTTTTATTTTGAATACGGTCGTCCCCCTTTCTTAGGAACCACATGCAAGGACTAACCCATTCCTTATCGGAGATTGGATAAATAACCCGCATCTAACAGCTTAAGCACTTCTTTCTTAACCACCTCTTTCATATTAGGGTTCAACCTACGTTGATGCTCAATGGATGGTTTATGCTCATCTTCCATTAAAATGCGATGCATGCAAAAAGAAGGATTTATGCCTTTAATATCATCAATTGTATTCTATCACTTTTCTTGCATTCTAAGCTCCTAAGTAATTTCTCGGTTTCCAACTCATTCAAGCTAGCGTTTACAATCCTGAGGATAGGAAGAGTTAGGACCAAGAAATTCATACCTCAATGTTGAAAGAAGAGGTTTTAGTTCTACCTTGGGGGCTTCTTCAACTTTCAAATCCTTACTCTTTGGTGTCAACTCAAGTTTCTCTTTCTTTGTTTTGTTAGGAGGAATTTCTGGACTAGCCTCCAGAAAGCGGGCATAATTCCCTACTTCTCCTCCATGAGCATTTAAGTTCTCCACCAATCAAACACATTTCTAATCGGGTCATCAACACGACTTGTGTGGATTCTTCTTTCACCACTTGGTGCATTAAATCAACCCCTGTAACAAGATCTTCAAAAGAAGGAGTGTTTAATAGATTTAGATAAATCAAATTCAACTTTATCATCACCCCACGATTTAAAGTCAATTTTCATTTTTAACATCAATAATTGTTCTGCGATAGCCAAGAAAGTCCTACCAAGAATAAGGGGGATTTGGGAATCCTCTTCCATCTCAAGTACCACAAAATCAGAGGGAATAAAAAAATGTACCCACTCTAATAGGGACATCCTCCAAGATGCCTACAGGAAATTTAGTGGCCGATCCGTCCAATTGAAGGGAGATTGTTGTGGGGTTTAGTTCACCCATCTCCGACTTCTTGCAAGCGAGAGAGGCATAAGAGTAACACTAGCCCCCCGAATCACAAAAGAGCTTTATCAAAACTAGGTGTTACCAATTAAGCAAGAATAGAGAAACTACCTGGATCTTTCAATTTAGGGGCAATTTATTTTGAATTAAAGCACTGCACTCCTCGATTAAAACCCCTTTATTTCATAGTCCTATAGCTTTCTCTTATTTGACAAGATATCCTTAAAGAAATTTAGCATATGCGGCATTTTGTTGTAATGCCTCGGTGAAGGGTACATTAATGTATAGTTTCTTAAGGACCGCTAGAAATTTTCCAAATTGCTTATCTAACTTAGCCTTAGCCAACCTTTGAGGAAAAGGTATCGGAGATTGGTAAGGTGGTGGAGGGGGCATACTTAGACACTTTTTCACTAAGTTCTTCCTCTCCTAAGGGTTGTGTCTTAGTAGGTTCCTCCTCCTCAGTACACTCTTGTTATCACTCTCCCCTTTAGCCTCGGGATTCTCAAGTTTCTTACCCAATCCTTGGACTCACGGCTTTACCCTTGTTCATTATTTGGGTTCACCTCATGTTGTCCGGGAAACTTGCCGGTTGTCTCATTGAATTTCCCGCTTGTTGGGAAATTTGAGTTTCTAACATCTTGTTATGGAGCGGCTAAGTTATCTACCTTAGATGTTAATTCTTTTATTGCCTCACTAACTTCCTACCTTGTTGCCTAAATTCTTCATTTTGCTTAGTTTGAGTAGCGACAAAGTTTTCCATAAGACTTGAGTTTATATTTTTGTACCCGAGGGATACCCGGTGCGGGTTTCCACATACCCGCCCTTCTTGGAATTAGTGGTTCAACATGTATTTGTAGTTCCAGTAGGAAAGATATGAGATTATTCTTCCTCGCGGTTGTAGGGATTTGGGGGAGCATAATTCTGGTAGCCGGGTTCGTGTCATAGAAATTGTGACAAAGAGTTCACTTGTTCCCCAAGATAGGACTGGGAGCAATACCATGTGGGACTCCATTATGTCATGTCCCTGCATTCCACAAATCTCACAAACAACATTGGTAGCCAGATTGAACTCACATGAACTTTTGAAGCTTATCGAAGTGTTTATTCAGTGAGTCAATTTTAGACATATTGGATCGGTGCTATTCATTTCAAACTTACCCCCAGAGCTTTTCGGGTTATTACCTCTTTCGAACCCCATTGGTGATAGTTGGTGGCTGCGTTTTCAATGATATTGAGCGCCCGTCGAATACGTTCATAAGGGCTCCACCAGCTTGAGTCAAAAGCGACACCTTTGATGAGTAATCGATCCGTTATAGAAGGTATGCACTACAACCACCTCTCAAGTCCATGATGTGGGCAAGACTCTAGCAATCCCTTGTAACGATCACAAGCTTCGGATAAAGCATTCTCCGTCATACGGAAGAAGCCGGGATCTGAGTCCGTAGTGGCAGTCTTGGATGGAGGGAAGAATTTCTCCAGAATGCTTTGCTCTAGTTGGTCCCAAGTTGACAACATGTTAGCGGGCACTTGCTTCAACCAAGCTTTCGCCTTTCCGAGTCGAGAGGAGGGGAATAACCTCAGCGCATAGCACTCGGCCAGGCACCTTTGAATCACTATTGCATCGGTGAATTCCAAGAATGCTTCACATGATCGAGTTGGGTCTCAGGGTAATCCTCCAAACTGATGTTGCTAATCATGCTAATTAAGCGGCGGTCTAGTGTAGTTCTCGCCTCAATTTTTGGCCCAGCAATCCCATTCGTAGACCCCTAAGCGTTTGGGCCATTAGGTTCTTAGAGGTTTGGTATCCGGTATATTCGCCATGAGTGGAATGGGAATCAACCTCTCTCTCTCTCTAGTCTTTGTAGTCTCCTACGTCTATGAAAGGTCCTTTCGATCTAGGTCAACTTCAATAAGGTTTCAAGACTTAGGGATCTTTATAAAGAAAAATACCTATGCAGAGAGATAGATACTCTAGAAAAAAAGAAAAAGAATAAATAATAAAATAAAATAAAAAAATGTCCAGAAAAATCAATTTAAAATTAAATTGAAATTCAAGAAGCACAGTCTCAAACCTTCTGAATTGCTAAAAACTTGATAGCTCTGGGCCTCCAGATCCCCAGGTGAGCAGCCATCGTCAAGTAATAAAAGATCGAACCCACAGAGATCGGTGATCTTAAATAACAATTAGTTGTTAAATTGGTTTCACTAAATTAGAATAATTTTTGGTTTTGAAATCGGAATCAAGTAATAATCAAATTTAAATTGCAGTTAAAAAAAATAGTGAAAGCAATTCAAATAGGGATTTTTCAAATTCAAAAGATTCCCGGAATTGAGATACCACAAACTGTATGTTACTAAATTGATCGACTCTCCTTGTTGATTACGCAATTTTCTTGAAGGCGAATTTATCCTGGATTGTTATTGCCCCCTGGGTTACAAAAATCGTGCCCAATAAAATCAACCCTCACTCGGTAGTGGATTTAAATCGAACCCCATAGGTTCTCAGCACAATTCATGAACCATCCGAAGGACGGGCTTAACTCTCATGTATTTAAGTCCTAAGTCTGATTCCTGTAGTCCAGATACCTAAGTTCACTGAGTTCATCTTAGATTATACGACACGCCAAATAATGGCCACCAAATCTACAAGTAATTAAAACAATAGGGATCAAATCGAACAAAAATTGAAATTAACAAGAAATCAAACATCAATTCATCACCATAAACAAGTTTTGAGCATAGCCCCAATTCCTAGGAGACCACTACTCAAGCATTGCCATGATTGTAGCAAGCTTGATTAAAAATAACATAAAGATATAAAACCATGGTAGAGGGAGGAGGAAGAAGAAGAAGAAGAATATGAAGAGGTAAATCCTGATTTTCTAAGCTCCGCAGTCCCAAAAGTTGCCCGGTTTCGAGTCCCGAGGGCTATTTATAATCTGGGGAATCATGAATCCCAAGCCATGGCAAAAACCGCATCAAATCATTTTAAAGATCCATAGATGTCGCTCACGTCGCGGACAGATTCTGCCTTGAGGTTGCTTCATCGATTGGTCTGTCGCGCTGCGGGAGCCACCATCACGGCCCTGGCCGTGATCAATTATGCCTGTGAGGGTCTAGGTCAGTTGACATGTCAGCGACCGTGATCAGCCTCTGACTTTTCCATTCTTTCTTTTTTAGCTCCACTTGATCATGGCTGATGGCCATCGCTTAGGCCAGCGTCAGCGCTGTTTCACCTCTTTTTTGTCTTCCAAGCTCCCGTCTTCAT
>JAUPTC010001312.1:0-25564 GCA_030762895.1 Sophora flavescens
CCTCTTAGCTTCCAAAGCCACTTAATTCTGCTTAATTATGAGTTAAGACGAGGGAGCTTATGTCCACATTCAACTCATAGGGCAACTAAACGCCTGACTTCACATAAGGATTAAAGCTCTTCAAAATGGCCCGGCTTGGAATAATGGTCTTTATGGAGCAAATCCTTTGTTTGACTTTCATCACCACCGGTTTCAGTTCCAACCGACATCTACAGCCCAAGTTATGGCCAATCCTCATGACCAGCCTGAGGTTCCAAAGACAAGCAATTATGTTCGACCCGAGAGGCTCAGAGGCGAACGCCAATTGAACTCAAACTGCACTTGGTGATCCTCACCACGAAAACCATGATCGTCTCTCACATTCAAAACGGGTGACTGCGGGCGAGATACCATGGGCGAACAGAACTACTTTATTTTATTTTATTAACCCGAAAATGAAAAAATAACATAAGGGCATTTTTAACTCTAATCAACAAATTAACCTAAAAATACTTTACAAACTCAAAATACTACTCAGAGACAATCAAGTCTCATGGGTAAATGATATAAAATTTAGCACTAGTCAAGGTCTTTACTGAGTTATAAAAACCACCAAACAGAGGCTCATCAAAATACCCTTAAACTTAAACTTTGCTGGTCCCCAAGCAAACTAAAAACTCAAAAATTAAAAAGAATCAAGACTGCAAAACATGGCAAGCTTAAGGACTCAATTAACTCTCACACAAATTTCAAGTAATTTATCGGATAATTCAATGTTCCTTTAAACAAAGCAACTCTCACAATCACTATTCTAAACAGTTGAGAATTTCATCCCTGTGCAATCATAAACGACAAGGGATCTAAGTCACACACAAAAGGGAGATCACCAAATTCAAACAACTGCCTTCCCCACAAGGGAAATTTATGCTCACTCAACGCCTGCTGTGTCAAAGCCACTCAATTTCACTTTTAAGAGCACTTCCAGAAATTTGATTTTCATCTCAAATGATCTCCACGTAAAACATGCAAGCAACATCAACAGGTCTTATGGGCTGTAATGGGGCTGGCTAAGGGTAGGATATACAAAGGAACTAAATCAAGACCCTAGAACCAAGAGAGCTGAACATTGTTTACACTTTGAAATTCACCAAGTTCCTTTCTTAATTTTTTCTATGTTCGGGTGACTACAACCTTTTTTATTTGGCATTTTTGCACTTTTTTTTTCTCGTTTTTCTTTCTTTTTTTTTTTTCACCATTTTTTTTTTTACATAAATTTTTTTCTCAATCCCAAACAACATGTTACACCCTGCGCCATCTCAAACTTAGTTTCTGCACCCATTCTAAGATGACATGCTCCTAATCCCAAGACCTTAACATGATTTTCCGCATTTTGGGCTTATAACATTAGGGTTACTCAAGAACTAACAGCCAACAGGCTCAATGGGGCTAACTAGGAACATGCATTAGGAATCGGTTATTTTTAAGCTAAGTAGCTATTTACAAGGAAAATGCCTAAATCATTTGAAACAAACATATAATCATGCAAATCAAAAAGAGATTCAAGCAAATTCGGTAAGAGCAATCAAAAGTGATTTTCTCACTTAAAACATGTCGGAGGCTCAAACCTCACCGGACATTCATACAAATTGCTTGACGCAGATTCCATCCCCAGTGTGTGCTTCCTATCACCCCAAACTTATCATAAATCATGCCATCATAATAAAATCTCAAAGTTCGTCAATCATACGGGATCATTTTTCTAAAATTTTCAAGTCCTAGGGGAAAAAAATAACACTATCATGCAATCAATCTACGCAAAAAATTAATAAAATCCAATAAACTTGCCATAACCAAAGACACAAACACAACTCCTGAGAATCAAATTATTCAGAGCTATTGAAAATAAAACGAAATAAAGCAAGAAAAAGAAAATTAAAAGAGATAAGTGGTTAAGAAAAACTCATAGCGGCTGCCCACCAGATCCTATTGCTTGAAGATAAGGCCCACGTGACGGACAAAGAGAAGTTCATTCCATGCTTCCATGACTTGCAGCCTTTGTGAGGTGAGCACTTGACACCAGATACTTCACCCGAGTGCGGACTTCTCACTCCTTCCTGGTCACAGACGACCGCTTCTACAAAGTCTCCTCAATAGCTGGCCCAACTCTTGACCGCCATGGTGTAAAATCCAAAGGTGCAAAATCCAAAGCTTGGTTCCCATGGGGAAATGGTACATCAGGTGTCTTCTGGTTGTTTCAACTTCTGCAAGGTCTTCATTCATCGCATAACAAAGTTATCACCGCTATACATGCAGAAATTCTCAGACACACCACACAAAGTTAGAATTAGCAGTAGTCGACATATATCACAATAAAATGAATTTAAAATTTTGAATGTCCGGAAATTCAGCATTAGTTCATCCAATTCCCATTACTTTCAAACACCGCATTTGATTTACTTAGATCATCAACTCCCAAAGGTTCTTCATCATCTTCAGCACTGGGAGCAGATGTCCTCCCCGATCCTCCTCATCTCATTTGTTTCCGAACAATATAAAGCTGCAAACAAGCAGTATACACAAAGTGTGCATGCCACCATCACAATAACAAAAGGCATAGAATTAGAATCGTTAGATTCAACACACACCATCATCACCGTAATATTATCACAATCATCATCAAAATATCTTCAAGAATAACTAGACTCGATGTTCTTCAAGGGGCCGAGTTAGCATCGCAGCTGAGTTGGCGAAACTTCTGATCACTTAGAGCCCACAACTTTCGAGATTCAATTTTGGTCCTCTCGTATTCAGCCTCCATCTTCTCTTGGAAATTCAAGAAAGTTTGGTTTCCATTTGCGCATTTATTCTGAGGCAATATCCGCTTGGGCAGGTCCCAGGGAAGCGTTCCAAGGAGTACCAAGGCAAGATAGTATCTACACAGAAGGCTTCCTTCAAATCAAACTACTTGAGATGGAATTCCCATCAAGACAATACAACCAACTCTGCAAAGACCTCTGAAAATTGGAAAGCTTCCATCCAATGTGATCTTCTCTTATTCCCCGTGTCTCAAGATGATAGAACAAGCAACGGAATTCCGCAGATGCTCGCGCGGATTCTCACCGCAAAACCACTAAACCTTGGCAACCAAAGGTGATAAACCAAAAAATCTAGAAAATATATGCACGGTGGAGGTTCATAGTAAACATTAGGCATGCAACCATACATATAATTATCCATGGGGGGTAAATAATATTCACAACCAGCACTAAACAGACAAAACTAATTAGCAAAGATTTTTTTTTTTTTTTTTCTATTAATAACCCAAACCGTAGTCCCTATGCACCCTAATTTTGAACGCACTGCCGCCACGCGCCAAAAAGAACGAGCGGTTAGGAAAATAATGGAGGATAGAGCGACAACCCTGACGTCTCTCAAGGACTCTAGGTGTTGTTATTATTAATAGAAAAAGTTAGAAACGGGGTTTTGGATTGAAACTAAAATAAAATAAAACAAAACATAACAAAGAAAAAAAAAAAAGAGCAAAGAAAACACTTTTGAACAAACAAACTAAAGCGATTAACCCACTTATGGTTTCAACTATCATCGGTTCATGAAAATTCCCAGCCCAACAGATTCTAATCCTCCCCAAAGCATACACCAGTTTTAACCACTACTACAGAATATGTCCCTATTCTGAATTACAAAACTAGTAAAGCACTTCGTGGAACTAAGGAACACTAAACGCACACACGCAATTAAGCAAACGCGACATATATAGGAACATGATATCACCGAGATAAAACCAACACAACACAATATACTCCCGAATTAAGCAAAAGAATATAAAGCATGGCATTGAAAAGAGAAAAGGAAATGAAAACAGGAAATACAAGAACCCAAGTATGGATAGAAGCCAATTACAATAGATTAATCTAGAGACTAGTTCTCCATAACAAACATAAGTAGAAAAGGAAACAAAACAAACTACAACCATCGACTAGCCAAGACCAGCCCAAACCGACTCAGCCCTCTGACTAACTATGACTCACACCTCTCTCAATATCTGAATGCCTTTTATTAACTTCAACCTCTGCCTCTTAGCTTTCCAAAGCCACTTAATTTGCTTAATTATGAGTTAAGATGAGGGAGTTATGTCCACATTCAACTCATAGGGCAAAGCTGAAACGCCTCTGACTTCACATGGATTAAAGCCCTTCAAAACGGCTCTGTTTGGAATAATGGTCTTCATGAGAGTTAAATCTCTTTGTTTGATCTTTCATTTGCCAATCGTTCGAGTTCCAACCGACATCTACAGCCCAAGTTATGGCCCAATCTTCATGACCAGCTCAAGTTCCAAGTGAAGAATTATGTTTCGACTTCAAGGGCTCGCGAGGCTAATGAATACCGCGAGGCTAACGCTTCAACTTCAAAACCGCCACAGCAGATCCTCAACACGGGTAAACCGTGATTGTTCCCGACTTTTCAGGTCTGTGACTCCTGGGCGAGATAACTTTCGCGGGCTAACCGGAATTATTTTATTTTATTTTATTAACCCGAAAATGTAAAATAACATAAGTACTTTATTTAACTCTAAATCAACTAAATTAACCTAAAAACACTTTACAAACTCAAAATACTACTTAGAGACAATCAAGTCTAATTTGGGTAAAAATGATATAAAAATTAGCACAAAGCCAAGGTCTTTACTAGTTATAAAACCAACCAAACAGAGGCTCACCAAGGGTCCAACCCCTCACTTAGAACTACGTTGCTTTGATTCCCATTTGGATACGTAGGAGCAGACTCCACCGCAAGCCAATTCCAAAACACTCACAAGACCTTCTTCGCCCGAGTATCTCCCACCCGAGGTATTTGGACTTAACAAAATTAAATGTGAACCATTATAATTAGAACCGTTCTTCGCAATACTCTAATAGAATTTCACATAAATCCATCCAGATCTCGAGCAAAATGTTTGTAACAAATGTAAATTTCTCCGTTTCATTCCAATGGTAGTTGTCACGATTCTTCTACGATCTCTTTTGAGAGAATCAAGTTCCTCCGCCTCAATTCCCATTCTAACCCTTACGATGTATAACACAGTCCTCACCACATTGCTTTGTGTTATTCATTTCTCTCTTTGGTTCAAGACATCCATGCCGGCATAGCTCTTCGCTGCCATCAAAACCAACCCACCATTCTTCTACTTCTCTATTGCACTTGCTGACTTGCTCCCTCCCGTTGAACCAAACACCCTAAGTTAAGAACCCGATATTAAATTAACAAAATGAATAACTTCAGGCCCATTCAACTAACTCATTCAAAAATAAATGTAAAATATTTTAATACCGAATGGATATTTATCCAAATGCAAATGAAAAAAATAATGTTCCTATGAATTAAATTTAGTTCATTCAGAAATATCGATTATAGTATTAACAAAATGATGTGCGCAATCCAATTGTTGGTCCGTCAATAAGTCGCGATAATGTCACTAAAGAACATCCGAAAAGAGCAAAACAACAAAAGTTTAAATGATGTTATCTATTACAAATATCCGAAGAATAGAAGAGGAAGCCACCACTTTAAGGTTGAAGAGCCATATAATGAAAATGAAAATAATATGATAAGTGATAACAATAACAATATGGTGGTCAAACGGGCAATAGATTTTGTCGCTACCTTGCCTATTCAACTACTATAAACTTTGAGTCTATTTAGTTTACCTACAAATCAGCATGTCCATATAAATTTCCAATCATAACATTTTCATGCTAATCTATATCTTCTATGTAAGTGGAATGAGTTTTATGTTTTTTTTGTGTGTCCGGGCTGGTTTGGAATTATGTGAATTGCTAAAGTAAACCAATCAGATCCTTCATTGTTTGTTTAGTTTTAAACTTTATGACCACAAATAATTAATTATGTGAAGCAGGAGCACATCAAACTACTAATAATTTCAAATAGATAAGTAACGAAAGAGATTTGAATTAAGGAATAGAGATGTTTAATTCTAAGACAATGATAGGTATAGACACAAACTTCACATAATTGAATGATTTAAGCATTTAATCAAACAGACCTAGGCATCAAGAACATCAAATCAAATTCTCACTTTCATTTCATCATCCCTCCACAATGTAAATAATGTTCAACACAGATTTATAGATGATATAAAGGAGAGAAAATACATAAAGATAGTGTTACAATAAATTACCAAAATTGATATGAAAATTGAATTCTTCTCGAGCAAAGGAAACACCCTTTTCTTCAAAATCTATTGAGTCAACTTGAATTTGAATTTGATGCTTCAATCCTCAATGCCTTTTGTATCTTCTCGTGTTACATGTCCTCATAGTTCGCAACTCCGCTTGACCTCGACACCTACATTGTCGCGTTCTCTCTCTTTCCGATTTTTTTACGTGAGTGCCATTTTCTCCGTCGAAACCCCATGAGCATTTTTGTGCTCTCTTCCATGGGTCTCTCTCTGTGTGTGTATGATAACCATTATCACTAGAAGAAACCGAATGAAACAGAAAATTAAAAACGCTTGGAAACCGAATGAGAGATAGATATAGAAAGAGACCAAAGTAGTAGAGAAGAAACATAGGCTATGTTCTCCGTGTGTGTGTGAGAGAGAGACCCCAATAATTGGTAAACCAATCCATTTGTCTCTTTGCTTCAGAGAGTAAAAAGAGAAACAAGAGGAAAATGCCGTGGGGAAAGTTTCCATAAGAAACCAAAAGAAAGAATTGCCAAGGTAGGGGAGTGCGGAAGTGCATCAGGGGTTCCAGCTTTCTTTCTTCTGTCTTCAACAATGCCGTTAGTTTTCTATTTAAAATTTAAATTTTTTAAAAAAATGAAAACTGACTGATAAGATTAAAAAAAGTTTCAGAACGTTAAAACTAGCCATACAAAATTAAGTTTCAACCTCTTTAAAATTTAAATCAGTACATCGCCTTTATCCGCTTTTGCGAGCACCTCCAAGACACCGACCAGTAAAGGGACATAATCGCTTCATGTTCTTTTCCTTGTTCAAAATTGAAATTAAAACTACCCATAAACACTAAGAAATCAATTTTATTTTTTCTTTGTTGATTAAAAAAACTAACAAATTAGTTTTAGCTAAATGTGCGCTTATAAGGGGTAATGTAGTCATTATCAAATGTGCAAACCAAAATTCAAGTATCCTCCTTATATAGAAGTATAGATATATCCCATGACCATGTACGATTCCATGGTGTTTGTTATGAAGTGGCTTAACCAATGTTTTATTCTTAACTAAATGGGTTAAATATGTTTTTATCTATCTATACTAATAGATAATGGAGAGTTGAAGTTTTTGTGTCCCCGCTTTAATATTACTAATTTGCCCTTAAAACCTTTGTTGGTATTGTTTTTACAATGCCAAAATTGACCCTAGCAGATAATAAGAAGAAGAAAAAAAACCGACTAAACCTATTTACATAAATTTTAAATTTTAAAATTGGCATAACTACTGCTTTTTCCAATTAAGCACTCTCAGAACCCTCCTCCTCCACCATCTCCTCCACCGTTTTTCCAATTATGCGAATGAACGTTAAACCGAAGACGGTGGCAGTAGGAGACCGGTAAGGGCATGTGCCGAAGACGATGGCTCGCAGGCGACGAGGTGGCTATACGGTGGCGTTTGATTGGCGATGTGAAGAGTCCCCGCCACGCCTGGGTGTACGATGGAAGCGGTGATGCCTGGGCATGCGTCTGGACGATGAAGAATGATCAGAGCGGAGAGCGGCAGAAGGGAGGCGACGGTGGGAGGCTCTATTGTGGATCTGCTTGGTTGGCGGAGGGGTGGCAAAACAGTAGCCGAAGGCCCAACGGACTGGGTTTGCTTTTAAGGTTCATATTCACTCACCTGATTGATCTTTTCTTCCCCCACTTTCTAAATGGCACCAATTTCTCCAATTTCCCCCATGAATCAAACGCCACCGTGGCAAAGATGGATGAATAGGTTAACATTTCAAGCGGACAGATTGATTTAGTTTGACTTTGATTTTCTTCCGTTTCTGATTAGGAACCAAAGCAGTGGAATGGAAGAATTTGTTGATTGTGAATTAAATTTCTTCTACTCATCATGGAGGACTCTGACAACGAAACAAAGCACACTGCCTTGGTTAGCGTTTGATGATTCCAAAGGTAGTTTCACTATCCCAATTTGTGTTCACTTTGATCTTACACTTCAATCAAATTTCGGGTTTTCTCTATATCATTCTTTCGTAGTATTTCCCAAATCTTAGTACCATTTTTGGGGGTATGAAACAATCACGGTTTCCCCAAATCTTAATACCATTTTTACTCTTTAATCAAATGCTAAGTTTTGTGTTGGTCTTACTCATTTTCAATTTAAAGGTTAATTTTTTATTGCCAACTTTAGTGTTTTTTTTCTATAATTAATTCTTGAAGTGCTAAATTTCATGTGATGAGAACTCGAGTCAAGATACAAGATTGTCAAGGCCAAGCAGGGAGGAACCATACAAAGGGTTGTTACAGAGGAAGGAAATTACATAGCCTTTGGATGGAATAATCATGGACAACTTGGTTGGAGTTCGTGTTAATTTTAATTTAAAGATTTTTTTGACACCAATTTTAATTTAAAGATGGGTATGTGGTTGTTTTAGTTGGGTTTTTTTTTCATGCATCCTTTATGCCGATAATTGTATTATAGGACATGCATTGAAACTTATCCGGTTTCCACACGGAGAAAATGATGTTGTCCTTAGAATTTTGAGTTTCTCTTTGCGTAAATGTTTGAATATTTACTTTTCTCGTTATATCATAGTGGCAAAAGGATGCATTGCCTGTATAAACTTACAAAGGACCTTTAGCTATGCTTTAGATGTTGTATTTTTCGATTCTTGAATTCATGATGCAATTTTATAATTGATATTTTTATTTTTGTTTTATTTTCGTTTCCTTTGTGTCTGTGTCTCCTCTTTTCTCTTCTCTCTGCCTTTGGATTCTTATGGAATAAAAGTCCTCGCAATTTTTGCCAATGACACAAAACTTTGTCTGAACAAATAATATACGTCACGTTTTTCAAACAATAAAATAAATAAATAAATAAACAAATATTAATTGCACTACTACTTGCAGTTATCAAAGCAGAGCAAAATATCTTTTCCTTTTTCAGTTTTTAAAGGCAAATGGTGAAAATTCTTTTTTTGACCCACCTCTCTTGACACCACACGATTCTAATTTCCGAGCCTAGACTCTAGATGATTATGATTTCAGCAAAGAGGTCATTTTGTCGACGAGTATAATCCTGAAAAGTCGTGGACCCTATAGCATGGAATGCTCGACAAGTTATTAAAATTGTTTTATTTTGTGTACAATACATTTTATTGAAAGAATATGCTGAATGCATTTGGAAAATTTAGTGAAGTTTGGAGCCTGAGCTTGCCGGAAATGGTTGTAATGTTATGAAGAGGATATGATTCTTGAGTTTAATGAATTTGTGAGGTTAACAATTAGAATTTGCTTTGGTATAGGCTTATATACTGGAACAAAGGTAACATTGCGAATGGCCTTTGGTATAGGCTTAACATTTGGAATTGTTTTTGTATAGGCTTATACAATGAAATAGGGTTAGGCTTAAAAATAGGAATTGACATTATCAAGCAGCTTCATCCGGTTTTCTTTTCTTCTCAAGCATGTGGAAAAACTTCTTTAGAACTACCACTTATAGAATATGCTCTGTGTAATTGATGCCACTTCATTCGAAAGGTCAGATTTTCCCCCTTTTATGTGATCCTTTCAATTTTGGTACTCTATTACAATATTTTTACTTGATTCGAGACAAAATTTATGCTATACGTAATAAAGATAGAAAATTTTCATTTATTTTTGTGGTGTAATTGGTGTGTATTTTGTTATTTGTTTGTATTAGCCTTAGAACTCTATTGGTATATGGATTTTTACATGCATGTTTGATTGATGCTATATCTTGGCATGGCATGAATGTGAATTTCAAGTGTCTCATGGTTCTAGAGACCTAAGCCTCATAGATTCTGCTTGCATGCTTAATAATAAGTTTCTAAGTTGATGGAAATGATGGTTTGGTCACTTGAACCAAATTTGAAGCATGCATGTCACCCAAAAGTGTTGAAAGATGACGCCTTTGGTGTTTTCTCTGCTTGATGATGCCTATGGTGTTTTTTGTTTGATGATGCCTTTGGTGTTTTCTCGCTTGATGATGCCTTTGCATATATTAAGAAATCAAAAGTAAAAATGTTGTATTGTAAGTTGTGTATTCAATTCCTTGAAAGTTTAAAAGCTACTATTTTCAATATAACATTTCTATTTTCTAAGTTCTTACCATGTGCAAGGTTGCACACGTAAGAAAAACTCAAATGATAAATATATAACACGCGGACGAACATGCACAACATGTAAATGAAATCTATACTATCTATAAGGAGGATAGTTGAATTTTGGTTTCAACATTTCAAAATACCAATACTACCCCTACATCGTAACATCCCCGGCCGCTCTATGGATTGACGATTGTCCTCGCTGCACCAACACAGTCTCACATGCTTCCCGGGAAAACTTCCCAGGAGGTCACCCATCCAGCAGTTGCTCCAAGTCAAGCACGCTTAATCGTGGGAGTTCTTAAGTGATGGGCTCCTAAAAGAAGATGCATCTTGTTGATATGGGTAGTACCAATCAATTCTTATAAGCCATCATCAATCGGATAGTCCCATACCTACACACCCTCATGATCCTTCTCATTCGGTGTGTAATCGGCTCATTCATGTGTCCCTCCGCCTAGAAGCCCCGCCAAGAGTCACTCATTGTTCGTGCCTTCTTGCACCTGCAACCACTCCCCGCCCTCGCCGGCACCGGTGTTACATGCCCACTGCCTTCCGCTTGGTTCGCCCCCGAACCACACCGTACCGGGAGAAGTGCCGCCCGATACCATTTGTAACATCCCCGGCTGCTCTATGGATTGACGATCGTCCTCACGCACCAACACGGATCTTTTCAACGTGCTTTGTCCTCACTCACATGCTCCTTGGAAAAACTTCCCAGGAGGTCACCCATCCTAGAGTTGCTCCAAGTCAAGCATGCTTAACCGCGGAGTTCTTAAGCGACGGGCCTCGAAAAGAAGATGCATCTTGTTGATACGGGTAGTATCAATCAATCTTATAAGCCATCCTCAACCGTATAGTCACATACCTACACAGCCTCGGGATCCTCTCATTCGGGTGTGTAATCGGCTCATTCATGTGCCCCTCCGCCTAGAAGCTTGCGGGAAGCCGCTCATTGTTCGTGCCTTCTTGCACCTGGGCCGACCACTCTCCGCCTCGTCGGCACCCCGGTGTTACATACACTCTAAAATTGATAAAATTGATTTCCAAATTTTAAAAATAAAAATAAATTGTACCACTTATTTTAAATTTTTAAAAAGAAAATTGCATGTGGCGAAATGTTAATCCTACATCATCGTAACGTTGAAAAGTGGTACGTGACGTAAAGCCATCAAAACTCGTGTGGCGTAAAACTGCATCACTTATTCTTTTATTTTCACGTATTTTTCAAGGATTCATTCCGAGCACTAATAATCTCTACTGTTAACATATACGTGTAAAATTATTTTACTTATCAAGCCATTTTTTTTTTATCAGATACTTATCAAGCCATATTCTAAAGAATAAGTGTATACAACTATACAATTTTTTATTTTTAAAAATTTAAAATTTAAAATTCAAAATAAATTAAGGAATCAATCCATACTTAATTTTCTTATAAATCTAAATGCTGAGATGTCGAGCTCAAATAATAGACAGAACTAAATTATATTTGGTACCTTGGATTTGTTTTTTATTAAAATATGTATCTTATTTATTTTTACATTTATTTGTAACATGATATTATTAACGCAGTGATGTATATAACGTGTGTTTACATTATTACGCCACATTGTAAAGTTGGATAAATCTATACAATAAATACAAGTAAAAGCATTAGAAATGCGGCGGACAAGCACATGGAAAGTGTGCCTTGCCGCTAGTCCCTATAAAATTGATAAAACTTGATTTTGATCCCTATAAAAACTTTATTCATTTTTAGTCCCAAAAAATACAAAAGTTATGTGATTTTAATCCTTAGCGGGGACTAAAAATATAATATTTTATTAAATATAGGGATTATAAATGAATAAAAATTTTATAGGGACAAAAATCAAATTTTACTAATTTTATAGGAATAAAAACATAATTAACCCAAATTAAATTTTATTATTGAGAATCTCATTAGGGCAGTTGATGTTCTCTCACTAAACTGTAATTAGATTTCATACTTTTACATTAAGGTAAGGCCATCAACACTCTTAATTATCTATTTACACTCTTATTAAACAATAATAAATTTATGTAGACAATTTAAAATATCATTAATATTACCCTCATACTAATTTCAAAATATCATGCACATAGATCAACATTTAACCGAAAATGAGAGAAATATATGAGAAATAAAAATTGTTAAGTTGGGTAAGTAAAAATAGAGTTCATGATAAAATTTATCACATATATCTATACAATTATATAATGCCAGGGTAGAAAAAAAAAAGTTTTTTGGTGTAGATGTACCCCTAAAACTATATATCTTCTAACTCTCTCTCATCTCACTAACTAGCACTTTTAAAGAATTATATAACCGAGCGTCGATTATGAAAAGTAATAACTGCATGATGTTCATTTAGCCCAATTGCAAATTAAATAATCGCTCACGCTTCTTCTTCTATAAATAGTTTCTTTAATTCAACCTCTTTCTTGCAAAAAGCAAATCCAAAACGTGCCTACCGACACACCGCCTAATACCAACATCGACCCTACCAAACCTGGCACGTTCTTGATTTATTTTCTTTTCTTTGGTATTAAAGTTACACTTTCTTTCCCCGTTCACTTTCTCCCCTTCTCTTCTTCCGTAAGTTTTTGTTCTGTTATTTTCATTGTACTTAGTTATTCATTTGCTACTTTCGCTTGCAACTTTTCGAGACTTAGTATTTTACCATTCAGGATAAATGATAATTATTTGTGCATACATGCTTCAGTTTTTTGTAGCCCTATGTTCGAGCACGTGTAGAATACAGTTTAGTTTATCCACGACACCAATTGGTTGGCTGAACAAAACGATACAATTTAAAGAGAAATCACGCAAGGCGGTGCATTTATAGCCGTATGAATTCCAAATTTCCATTTTCAACTTCCTTCTCAATTCCCCTGTCTAATGAATCTAATTTGGTTTGATTTGTTTAAGTTTTATTTTAATTATTATTTTTTACTTCCAGACGAGAAGACATTTCCTTCTTGACAAAGTAAGATACTTTAATTTGACTTTTTTTTTAATTAAACAAATTTGATAATAGGATTCAAGTAGAAGATTTAGTGGTTTACTTTGCACCATATATTTTTATCTTTTCTATTTTGTACTTTTGATGACATTTTAATTTTAGGAGGATTTGGAAAATAAAAAAATTAAAATTTTCTTATAATTGGCATTTCCAAGTAGGGCAAGGTAGCAAATATTCATGAATAATAACAAATCCATATGATAGCCGATATATTTATTGACCCAAATAACATTGAATCTTTTGGAGTTGGATCAATTATGTCGATGATATGATAACACGTTATTTGATAGCATTGTAAGAATGGATCAATTAATTTAGACAAGGTTTCAACGTTGTTACAAATCATAATAGACAATGAAGGAATAACCAAATTTTGATTAAATTTTAAATAGGTGAAACTACTAGATGTTCTGCGTGGTTATCTGCATGTTTTAGTTCTAATTAAGAATGTGGTTATGTTACTTTTCAAATTATAATACTCTAAATTTGTCATTTTTGTTTGCCCTGGGCAGGTGGAAAAAAGAGATTTCCGAGTACAACGAAAAAACGCAGCCACGAAGGAGAACGAATTGAGGTAAAGAATTCTGCTACTGTCGCTGTTTCACTGTGTTTTTGCGGTAAAGAATTTTGCTACTGTCGCTAACATCTACCTTATCAACCACATATCTGATATCCTACTTCCTGAATTATAAAACCCAGCCTAACAAAGAGATACGGTGTGTGTGTGACTGTGTAACATCAAAAGGTATCATCAACCTCAATAAACTCTATTCACACTTCTTTGTTTCACTAAGCAAAGCTCCGTAAAAAAACCTGTCTTAGTATCATTTAAATTTTATAAGAAATGATAAACTAAATAAGATGAGAAAATCAAGCTCAAATGTCTATCTTCAAGCCCAAACCACAAAAGCCAAATATTATAAATTTCAATAATGCATATAAGCATGATACTCATGTTAATCTATTCCAAGAGTAGTGGCACTGAGTCAAGGCAGTGAAGGAGTGACGTATGAAAAATAAGAGAAAAGTTTTGAAGGGTGGTTCTTGGCTTTGGCTTGGCCTCTCCTAAGGCTGGGTTCTTAGTGTTATATTGAGTCATTTTCATTCCCTTATTTATGTTATGTATTCTAACAAATCCATAATAATTAGCATAACAATCATTAATGTACACGCTATGGGTGGTTTTGGTACACTTCAATGTCCTGAATCGAGTAGTTGATGGTCTCAAATAATCTGCCAATTTGTTGGTTGGCCAACTTTCATGTGTTAAAGTAAATACTCAGTATGTCATACTGTTGCAGGTTTATTTTGCTGGCTTGGGATGCTTAAAAAATGTGAGTGCTGCACTTTGTGGATGAAGAGCATTGAAGTGCAGTGCACACATTGTCGAAGACGAGGGGTTGGGTTCAACTAGAACATTGACCACGATCGAATCACTTTTTCATCATGTTATAAACTCCATACCCACGTGTGTTTAGGCTTGGCTATAAAACTCCTGTGAGAACTCGGAGTATTATGTTATGAGTAGAAAACTGAATGTAGATAGTAGTACCGTTGTATTGAATTGTCACTATAGGTAAATCAACTTCCAGTGCATACACATGGAAGGAATATAAAACATAATTATTTTAAAATATTTAATTAATGCCTTTTTATAAATAACTAGGTTCTATTTCGACATGGAAAATATTAACAATCCACGATCTCAAGAGCATCAACGAGAGATGTGGAGGCATTTTACAAGAAGCAGAAGGCAGAGAATGACCGCAGAGCAACGAAGTGAACAATCAGCTAGACGACGAGAACATTATAGACTCGGAAGGAATATAGTTGCTATGGAGTCAAGAACAATGAGATTGACAACTATGCAACGTCTTGCAGATCAACCAGTGATCAACAAAATAGTACATGTATAATATATATATATATGTGTGTGTGTGTGTGTGTGTTTGAGAAAAGGGATATAATAATTTAGTCATTTATTAATTTTATTTAAATTTAATCATCAAGGTAATTAGCAACTATATTACTTTATATTAATGGTTTATCTATAAAGTTCTGGCCTAGAACTTATTATTACCACCAAAGTTCCTATTTTTGCACGTCAAATAATGTGATATTTCTCATTCTCATTTTTTAATGTCCGTTTATATAATCATTTGCTTACCTTATGTTATTTAATAATTCTTTTTTCAAAACTAAATCATGCAGATCCTAATATTGCTTCAACGAGGTTTCGAGGAACACATGACCATGAAGCCGGAACAAGTAGCGGACATGGTTAGTGATGGACATTTAGAAATTATAAACTTGAAATTTTATGCCATCTTTGAATTTAGTATTTTATATTAAAATTTTAAAACGTTGATTATTATTCCTTTTCAACTAATTATTAACACTTAGATATCGTAATTTGCCAAAAAAATATATATTAGTATAGAAAACTTTAATTAAATTAATATATAAGTAAAAATGAATTATCTATAAAATTTGGAAGCTTAAAACTCATCATTATCAACAAAGTTTCTATATTTGTACTAAATAAATGTGATATCTCTGATTCTCATTTTGAATGTCTCTATACATATAAGTTTGATTACCTTATGTTATTTAATTATTTTTTTGTTAACAATAAATAATGTAGAACCTATTATTGCCTCAACACTGTTTCAAGGAACACATGACAATGAAGCTGGAACGATTGGTGGACAAGGTTAGTTGTGGACTTTTAGAAATTTGGATACTTAAATTTTTGGCGGTTTGTACCTTTTGATATTTTATATTTAAATTTTATATATTAATTAATTACTATTGTCGTGTCTGTCTGTCCGTATTTCTAATGCTTTTGAATGTCTCTATACATAAAAAATTTATTACCTTCCGTTATTTAATAATTCCTTTTTCACCAATAAGTAATGCAGAACCTAATATTGCATTTATTGTGGTTTCAAGGAACACATGACCATGAAGCTGGAACAAGTGATGTACACGATTAGTGGTGGACATTCAGAAATATTTAATTTATAAATTTTTGGTAATTTGTACGATATTGTTAAATTTCATACATTGAAAATAATTTATTATATAAAATCAGTGATCTTAATTTCTAAATTTGATGAAAATGGATCTAGAACATTGTCCTTATATGACTAAAAAAACAAAATAATATGCACATTTAAAATCTGTTATGTAATTTTTTTAACGCAGATTTCCGGCTTTATTTCCCGGCCAAAACATAATAGTGCTAGAGATTTTCTTAATACTTCAACAATGGCCGCTTCCCGTTTGCCACCCCCAAGCACATGTACACGTTGCAATGCACGGTTATTTTATCTTGAATCACGTGACATGTGCTGCTCTGGTGGGAAGATATCGTTAGAACAAGTAGCTGCACCTCCAGAGTTGCTAGAAATTTTTTCGCAACAGTTCATCCAAGAAAGACATTTTAGACAACACATTAGGAGTTACAATCATGTGCTCTCATTCACTTCAATGGGTGTACATATTGATGAGAATGTCGCCGCAATCGGACGTGGCATATATAGTTTTCGTGCTCAAGGTGCAATTTATCATAAGATAGGAGGATTCTATCCAACTGAGGGATCAAGACCACGATTCTTGCAAATGTACATCTACGATACAGAGCATGAGTTACAAAACAGGATGCTTGAAAACCCTCAACTTCAATAAAATATTGTTCAAAAGTTGCAACAAATTCTCCATGGTTGAAATCCATATGTGCACGCATTAAGGCAACTTGCACAACGTCCAGATGTACATGATTGTAGTCTACTCATCAAGGAGCGCCCTGCTAATCAACCACAGTATAATATGCCAACTGCTTACCAAGTCGCAGCAATTGTCGTTGGTGGAGACGCGGTATCAATCGCAACTGAAAGGGATATCATCGTGATGAGTCATGTTGGGAATCTAATAAATGTTAAAGAAACTACGGGATATTATGATCCATTACAATATCCTCTATTATTCCCTTACGAAACCACAAATGATGAAGGACAACCTATAACATGTCTAGAATATTACAGTTACATGCTTCAGGTACATAATGTAATTTCTACAATATTTTGATTTATAAAATATAATAATTTGCACAAATTAAATTTTCATTAGTCACTAATTGTTTCATGGATTGTAGATTCGTTCCAATGATTATTTTATATTGCTAAAATCGGGACGACTACTACAACAATATGTTGTAGACAACTATGTCAAGATCCAAGCAGCAAGGTTAAGGTGGGTTCAAACTCAACAATATAAAATTCGCTCTGAATTGTATCAAGGCTTGCAAGACGCTTTGCATGTGGGAGAAACTGCTACAGGTACTCTTCATAGCATATATCAAAATTATTTATACAAAAATATATGTCGAATACATCAAACACCATCAACACGTACAATTACTCTTTGTAGAAAATATCGGACGAAGAACCATATTGCCTTCATCATTTATTGGTAGCCGTCGAGACATGACACAACGGTATGAAGATGGTATGGCTATTGTGGCTTCATGACGGCAAACCCGATATTTTTCTTACCATGACATGCAATCCTTCATGGATTGAAATATCATCCGAACTTGGCCCATTTCAAACTCCACAAGATCGTCCAGACTTGCTGACAAGAATATTCCGTTCAAAGTTCGAGCAATTGAAGCATGACCTAATTAAAAAAGGCGTCTTAGGAAAGGTCAAAAGTTATATGTATGTAATTGAATTCCAAAAACGAGGATTGCCTCACGTGCATATGCTACTGATCATGGAACCTAATGACAGATTACGTAACCCAGAATAATATGATAGCGTTGTTAGAGCGGAAATATCAAAATTTGAAGAAGAACCACAATTAATGCCGCAGTGCTAAAACACATGATTCATGGACCGTGCGGTAGACTGAATCCAAGATCACCATGTATAATGGATGGCCAATGTAAGAAGGGGTTCCCAAAAAGATTTCATCCAAGAGACACGACAAGGTATTGACTCATATCCACGGTATAGAATACGGAATGATGGTCCAGTAACTTTGAATAGACATATATCTATAGATAATAGATGGGTGGTCCCTTATAACCCATGGTTGCTGTTAAAGTATGACTGTCATATAAATGTCGAAGTGTGCAATAGTATCAAGAGTATCAAGTACATGTATAAATATGTCTATAAAGCTCCTGATCGAGTTGCCATGGAGGTTCATATGGATGAGGTCAAGCAGTATATTGATGCAAGATGGATTTGTGCTCCAGAGGCGTTATGGAGAATATTTTCATTCACCATGTACCGAATGTATCCAAGTGTTGAAAGATTACAAATCCACCTACCAAATCACCATCAAGTGCGATACCGTACAAATCAAAGAATCGACGATGTACTAAATGATGCGCGTAACTCCATAGCAATGCTCACACAATTCTTTGCCCCGAACCGAGAGATCCACAAGCAAGGTGTTATCTCAGACAGGAGATTCTAGAACACTATTTGTGGAAAAAAAGAAAATAAAAAGAACGGGTCAAACGAAGAATACAAAGGAAAGTTATTGGACGAATCTATACAGTGTCACCTTCAGACAGGGAGAAATTCTATTTGCGTGTATTATTATCTCATATAAGAGGACCAACCAGTTGGGATTACTTGCTCACAGTAAACAACACACGCTACACCACATTCCAAAAAGCAGTCGAGCAATGGGGCTTTTTAGAACAAGACAACAGTATTCGCGAATGCTTAGTTGAAGCATCAAGTCTACGAATGCCATATGCTTTAGGGAGATTGTTTGCTACTATATTAGTCTTTTGTGAACCAACAGATGTACGAAGCCTATGGGATGAGTTTTACACCCACATGGTAGAGGACTATCCTTCAGCATCCTCTGTGAATGGGCCATCATTGACTAACATGCTATTAAGGGATTTGAATGACCTATTACTTCAACATGGAAAACAAATCACAGATTATGCTTTTCCTGAATTATCATTGGAGACCACTGAAGGTAATCCTGTTCCAAGAGTTATACAGGAAGAGTTATCGGTCCAAGTTCCTATTGAAGATTTGAGTTTCGTCGAGAAGTTAAATGATGACCAGTTGTTTGCTTACAATACCATTATGGATGTTATCCAACGTAAGCATAGTCGGGTTTTCTTTGTGGATGGGCCAGGAGGAATGGGTAAGACATTCCTTTATCGCACCTTTATTGGAAAATTAAGACATTTGGGTCAAATTGTCTTAGTGACAACCTCGTCTGGTATAGCAGCTACATTATTACCCGGTTGTAGGACGGTACATTCCCGATTTAAGATACCCATCAATACAGAAGAAGGGTCCTTTTGCTCAATAAGTAAACAATTTGATCTTGCGAAGCTAATAAGAGAAACAATAGCAATCATTTGGGACGAGGCACCCATGACAAGTAGATATGCAATAGAAGCATTAGACCGCACCTTGAAGGATATTCTTGACTGTGATGCTCCATTCGGGGGGAAAGTGATGATTATGGGAGGGGATTTCCGCCAAGTAGTTCCTGTTGTTCCAAAAGGGACTAAGGCACAAACGATTTCTGCATGTATCGTTAAATCTCATCTATGGGCTAATACAAAGGTATTGCATCTACGCCAAAACATGCGAGCATTACAAGATCGAGATTTTGCTGACTATCTTATGTGGATCGGAGATGGTGTTGAACCTACAAAGGATAATGGTATGGTGAGGGTACCCCAACAAATTGCAATTTCATGGGAAGGAGAAAGTTCGATACGTATACTTATACAACAAACATTCCCCAAATTAGAAGATCATGGTTGGGATGCATCTTATATGGTGGAAAGAGCGATACTAACACCAAAAAATGAGGGTGTTCAGAAACTAAATGACATTATTATCAAACATTTCCCAGGTGAAGAGCAAAGTTTGTTGTCTTTTGATGAGGTCGAAGGGGACACAAGAAACTTATATCAACTGGAATACTTAAATTCCATTGCTCCAGGTGGTTTGCCACCGCATATTCTGAAGGTAAAAAAAGGAGCACCGCTGATGTTGTTACGAAACATTGACCCTAAATCTGGCCTCTGTAATGGTTCACGATTACTATGTCGGGGTGTATTTATGAACCCGTTGGATGTAGAAATCATAACAGGCAACCATGCTGGAAGGAGAGCCTTCTTGCCCAGGATTACACTAAAGACAACCGAGAGCGCGGGACTTCCCTTTGTGCTTATTAGGAAGCAGTTTCCAGTTAAACTGAGTTTTGCAATAACTATAAATAAGGCACAGGGACAAACTATTCCCAATGTTGGGATTTATCTTCCACGACATGTGTTCAGTCATGGTCAATTATATGTGGCATTATCAAGAGGCGTATCTCAAAATGACACAAAAATCCTGATAAAAGAAGGAAAAATTGAAGGGGAAGATGGGCACTTCACCAGAAATGTTGTCTTCAAGAATATTTTGTTATCTCAGACTCTGGTATTGTATTTTTAAATTTATTAAATCGTCTATAGATATAATGCATTACACTAATATTACCCAGAACAACCAAAAATCATCTTTTAAATTTAAAATGTACAGTTGAACTAGAGTTCAAGGAGAGCTACCGTTTATTGCAAGAGATGATGACAAATATTTCGGGCATGTGCTATGACAAGCAGGTAGGTTCATGTGAACAACTTTCATTTAAACATTTTCCCATATCAATCTATGAACAATTCGACTAAAAAAATGATAGGATTACGACTTTGAAAAACTATGGAAAATATTCAAGGCTGAGCGGTCAATCTCATCTTTATGCCCAGCTGACAACAAGGTGAATTATAAAATTATATTAGAATACTTCATATTATGACGTTGTATAAAAACCGATATTCTAATCTTTTGATAATCAGGTACATCATCTAAAGATATACTCTTTTGGGTGGGGTGCCACAGTAACAGCAGATAAGACTCAGCTATGGAACATGGTAAAAAGAGAATTGTGGGCTCAAAGGTTAGAAAGGTAATGTATTATGTATTGTATTCGATATGATAATATACATATTTACTATATAATAAGTTTTATTATTTCCACAATTTATTAAAGTACTATCTTTTTTTAACAAAAATTATTAGGAAACTTGAAGCTACATTACCAAACACAAGAAGTCGTGATAGCTCAATACATTTGGAACAAAAAATGGTCTTACTTGAGGATGTAATATGTTCTTTTAATAATACATTATATTTGTTATGAATGATTGTGATAATGAATGTTCCAAATTTTTGTCTTACATTTTTTATTTATTTTGTAGTTTATTAAACAAAAAAACATTAAAGATGATAAAAAGTATGAAGATTTTTTGACAATCGTGACAAGGTAAGCAACTATTAGAAGTAAATTATGTTTTTCTTTTTTTAATTTTATATGCTTTGTTACTTTTTATCTAACATAAATCAATGCATTATAAATTTATTTTGTTTGTAATACAGGAAAATGCAAAAAGCTCCTGAAAATCGATCCATATATAATCTCCTTATAAATCTAAATGCTGAGATGTCGATGTCAAATAATAGTTGTAACTAAATTATATTTGGTACCTTGGATTTGTTTTTTATTAGAATATGTATCTTATTTATTTTTATATTTATTTGTAACATGATATTATTAACGCAGTGATGTATATAATGTGTGTTTATATTATTACGACATATTATAAAATTGGATAAATCTATATATCAAAGATGAGTAAAAGCATTAGAAATTCAGATGCCTGTCTTGCCACTAGTTATTAATAAAGGTAATTCATAATTTTTAATATAGCAATATTCTTTTTGTCCAAAGCTTCTTTTTTTCTTTTTGCAGTGGCAACATCCGAGTGGAGGAATCATGTATATGTATATGTGTACCCTTCCGCAACGCGCCCACTTCTTCTCCCATTCTCGATCTCTCTCGATATTTTTCCATCCTTAAATTTCATCTGGGTGCTTCAGATTTGCATCAAAAACCTCCAAAAGTTTCCATTTTTCACCGCAAAAGTAATCAACGTTCATAGATATTTTCTGCTGCAACCGGTTCCACCGATGGGTGAGTGCAAAATAGAGGACATGCCGTTGCCGGCGCTTTTTGAGCAAGCCCGCAGGATCCACGCCACCGCAACAGAGTCCGGGGTTGATCAGGTACGCTAATCCTATGCACACACCTCTTTTATTGTTGTTGTTGTTGGGTTCTGGCTTCATGATTGTGTTGTGTTTTGTTTAGGAACTTGTGAGGAAGGGATGCGAGGCTCTGCAGAAGTGTGAGGACATGGTGAGCAATCTGGGTTTGTTCTCTGCCAACGAGACCAAAGATGATATCAGTACCACCAATTTCAAGTATATTCTGGTACTTGTTCTTCTCATATAACTTCATTTTTATGTTGAAAACGTTGTTTCTAGCAGTAAGTTTTCATGAATTTGATTTATTTTTCTTTGGTGGATTTTGATTGAATGGTAAATCAAATGGTTGATTGCTTTTCTGGTTTGATATTCTTCTCTGACATGTCTTTATTTCGTTTTCCCCTTTGTTTTAGTTTTAGTGGTTTTAACACAATTGTATTATATATTGAAGAGTGGTATGACAAATTTAGGCTGTTTTTACCCCTTTGGAGTCAGTTTCTCAAAACCCTAGAATTGAATTAATTTTTCTGTACTTGGAGTGTAACCTGTTACATAGTGAAAAGGTTTAAAAGAGTGTTCTTTAACTATTAGTATGTATCTGAGTTGTTTTTCTTAATTGGTTTTCTACTCTGTTGGTTGAGGAAATCAAATAAGTAGGAGCCGAGGGCCATAGTTATCGATTGCAATAGCAGATAGCAGTGTTATTGCACCGCCGCATTGTGTCACGAGGCTTGGCCATGATGCGCAGGGTGTCGTGTCTTGTTTTTTTGGAGCTGCCTGTCACGGCTGCCATAGCCGTTCATGGATGCTATCACATGCATCCGGGCTGCTATTTGATGCGGGGGAATCCCAGTTGCTCCCATTTGATGGGTGTTGGCTCTGCTTTGGCGGAAGAAGCCCTCTCCTTTTCTCGTCGGGTCCTAATCTGGACTTTTTTTTTTAATAAAAATTATATTATTCAAAAACAAAAGGACAGCACTGTCCTGTTCTCTTTTAGTAATTGACATCACTGTCCTACTTTAGTAATAACACTTATTTTAATTTGCATAATTGGTTATGCTTTTAAGCCTTGTTATTATCACCTAAAGTAGAATTAGAAGAAATACACTTTGTCAAGGGAGTAGGGGAAGAAACACTCAGACGAGTAGGGAAACTTGACAGACCGGCAGCACTTGGTTGAGACCTTGAGACTATGGTGAACTGATGAAACACATATAGACCCGCAGAGTTCACAGAACCTTCTAGAAGAACTTTATGATCATCCTGTGATTTAACAAAACAAAGATGAGGAAGGAACTCAAAGTAGACATTGTTATCTATTGAAAAACGACTAACACTCAACAAATTTTTGGTTATAGTTGGAACATAGAGAATGTTAGAAAGGTTTAATGTGCGGGTGTGATCAAAAGGTGACCTAACACATGCAGTTCCTATTGAGAGTATAAATAAGCCAAGACCATTACCCATGTAAATCTGGTCAATACCACTAGGTGCAACAGGTTGATTCAAGTTGTTGAGGTCTGCAGTTACATGGTGTGTTGCCCCACTATCAACAAACCAGGCACTTGAATTTGAACCAAAATTAGAGGCCATCATAGTCATAGGGTTCTGTTGCTGCTGATAGCTGCTGACTTGGCCATTAGGATGAGGCATATGCACATTATTGGATTGCCATGGGAGAGGCAACAGAGGCTGTTGCTGAACAGGAAGTTGAGGCATAGGAGGAGGCATGAAATTTTGTGCTGATTGTCCTGAAGCATAGTGATAATTGGCATGAGGAGCATGTTGGTGATACTGATTCGAAGAGGATTGGCCACGATACTGGCCTCTACCATAAGAACCAAAGGAATTAGCACTAGGAGGTGGTGTTGTATAATCTTCATCGAATCTATAGTAACAATCAAGAGCATTGTGATTGTTACGACCACAAATCTGACACTCTGGTCCATTGCCAAACCTTCCATAGTTATATCTGCCACCTCTACCACGACCACGACGTCCGCCGCTTCCACCTCGAAAACTATTGCCAAAATTGGACGAGGAATTATACTGTTGATAGCCTGCATTATTCGGAAGAGGATGAACCTGGCTGAAAATTAGAGACTGAGGTAGAATTCACCTGATTAGTACTATTCAGGGAAGGAATTGGACGTGGCATGGAATTAGGGTTGTGTGGCATGGAATTAGGGTTAGGATTGGGATTGCTTTGTGCCAAATTGACTGAGAACACCTCTGTAACAGCATTTTTGGACTTCAACCTTTCCAATCGAGACTCATGTGACAACAATAGGGATTCGATTTCAAGCAATTGAGTAAGGTTCAATTATGCTCTCAATTGTAGGGAAGAGTATATGATAATCATCGGGTAAACCTTCCAAGATTGCATCCATATGCTCCTGACGAGTAATCGGGTTCCCAATCGAGATCAAGGCATCCACCAGTGCCTTGATTCGCAGCAAGTACTCTCCAATGGTGCGATCACCTTGACAATGTGATGAAGCCTCGGACGAAGGCGTGTGCTACGCGCGCCGTGCGAGTTGAAGTAGTTGTGTAATTCATCCCATAATTCCCACGCATGTTACAACCGACAACACGTGCATGAATCGGGATCGTAAATCGAGTTCGGGAGCCATATGAACAGTGCGGTCTTGAGCTTCCCAAGCCTGGTACTGGATTCACTCGATCGTTCGCTCGATCATCCTCATTGAGGTATCGCACTGGAACCCTAGGACATGCCACGTATTTTTCGAGTCGATTGGCTCGAATTACAGCCTCAACGATTTAGTGGAGAAATTTCTTGTCCGTCAGCTTCGTCGTAAGCACAGTGTTTAGGTTTGGTGATGGTACCGTTGGCGCAGGCGGCGGCGGCGGCGGAGGAGGTGGCGGCGGTGGATCGTCATCAACATTGAACGCGGAAGCC
The DNA here is from genome assembly GCA_030762895.1 of Sophora flavescens. Classification (NCBI taxonomy): domain Eukaryota; kingdom Viridiplantae; phylum Streptophyta; class Magnoliopsida; order Fabales; family Fabaceae; genus Sophora; species Sophora flavescens. The sequence goes on from JAUPTC010001312.1 coordinate 25,436, forward strand.
ATGGCCGAGTTTCAAGCTCGAGATACCATGTTAGAAACCAAACAAGAACAGAAAAGAGAGAGAAGAGAGAGAAGAATGTAGAGTGAATTTTACTGAATCAATTTCTTAATTCTTGAATGACTAGATACA
>JAUPTC010001313.1:0-25551 GCA_030762895.1 Sophora flavescens
ATTAGCCATATTAGGAATTAAACTTTTTTTTTATTTTGTTGTGACGTTTGGGCTCATATAATGAGTGTCTTGAGCTTATATGTTTATATGATATTGATGGTATTGCACATTGTGATTGTCGTGGTTGTGAACCTTAGTACTTACCATGTTTAATTATATGATAAATTATATGCCTAATGTTGATTATGAGCCATCATGCATATATTACCACGACTTCTTACCGGGTGATTATGAGTTTAGTAGTGATTTTGGCATGGTTGGAGTGAATGACTATTCGGCCAACATGGTGGAGAACGTGGAAGCTTGGATGAGTTAGCTTCTTTGGTGCATCAATTGACAATAAGCCAAGCATCAATATCGATCGACTCCCACCACTCCAACCGGTCACGGAAGAATTGGTGCAACAAATGGCAGTAACACACTCTTGAATTCCAAATGAGGACGAAGCAAGTCTTAATTTGGCCACTCAAATTGGTCACATTGCCTCCACCTTGACTACACTTTGCAATCCCAACATCTCCTTGAAGAGGATTCAGATTCACAAATAGATATTCTTGATAATACTTCTTTTGAGCATAATTTTGATAATGATGTCGAGAATACTATTATTGATGAACTTTGTGTTGAAATTTCATCCTTTTCGGTATGAGGAGCAAAACGTCCATATGGAACATGAGACACATGAGGTTGAGGGCCTGTTTCAGCCAAGAAATTTAGAAAATGAGGATCAGGAGGACATCTACTTCACCATGCTTGAGAATGATGAAGAACTTTTGGAATTAGATGATTCTATTAATTCCTATGCATGTGTTGATTGTGATGGGAAAAATACTTGTGTGGTTTGTGCTGAGATTTCTGCATATTTGGAAGGTGATGGACTTGGTAATGCAGTGAGTGAAGATTGTGCAGAAGTCAAAGCAGCACCAGTGATCCTCTCTACTTGTTTGCCACCTCCCACTCGTGAAGCGACCAACGCGGAGTTCAAGCCTTTGCCTGAGAAACTGGATTTTGCATCTTTAAATATGAAGGCACTGTGGCCGGTCCAAGAGATTGAACCCCATTTTTATTGGGAAGACTTTGTTGACAAGGAGGTCATCTTTGACCCAAGAGGGAGTGAGAAGTTCGCCGCACTTGGCAAGGTCACCATGATTGTCAAGCGCTCACTTTCATATTCATGCGCATGCCATGGGATCCCGGAGGATCATATTGCACTTTGAGCATTCCTTGGCCGCTGTATCACAAGCAGTGGGATCCCGGTGGAAGCGCCTTCATGAGTTTTTCTAAACCTTTATCTTTTTAATTATTTTGCTTCTCTTTATTTGAGTCGTTTGTGTGTGAGTCTTGTGTCGGTGAGCTTGAATGGATTTTGTTAAATTCTGCATAGATGGATTGCATGATATGTGTTTCTTGCTGATGATTTCCCCTAGGTTTTGAAATTTGAAAATTGATCCCCATGTGAAAAATTGGAAATTGAGCTTTGAGATATTCTATTGTGATTGCATGATTTATGATAAGTTTGGGGTGAAGGGATGCATACACTAGGGATTGAATCTCGGTCAAACAATTTCTGAAAAATGTCCCAGGTGAGGATTTGAGCCTCCAACATGTTTTTAATTGTGTGAATCACTTTTAAGTTGCACTTTCCTGGATTTGCTTTGAATCTCTTCATGGTTTGCATGCTTATGTGGTTGCATCAAATGATTTAGGCAATTTTCTTTGAAATAACTACTTGGCCTAAAAAGAACCATCCCTAATGCATGTTCCCTTGTTAGCCACATTGAGCCTAATAAGCCTATTGTTTCTTGATGACCTTATGTTATAAGCCAAAAATCTGGAAAAACCATGTTAACCCAATCTTAGGATTAGGAGAGCATGGAAGCTTAGCAAGAGAAGGGTTGCAAGAAAGTAAGCTTGGGGTGGCTACAAGGATACGATATGTTATTTTGAGTTGAGAAAAAGAAAAATAAAGGTTAGAGCCAAAGGCAAAAAGAAAAAAAAAAGAAAAGTACAAAAATGTCAAAAAAAAAGAAAAATAAGGAAAAGGGCAGAACTCACCCAAAGCATCAAAAAGAAAAAAATGAAAAGGAATAAGAGTGGAAGTCAAGGTAAAAAGTTTCATGCTCTCTTAATTCCTAGGGATGTAAAGCCTAGTACCTTTGAATATCCTACCTTTAGCCAAACCCCATTACAACCTTTAAAAGACCTTTTGATGTTGCATGCATGTTTTCGTGGGAACCTTGTTTGAGATGAAAATCAAATTCATGGGAAGTGCTCTTGAAATGTGAAATTGAGTGAAATGTTGATAGCCTAGACAAATTGAGCGAATGAGTGCAATGTTAAATGCCCTTGTGAGGAAGGCAATTGTTTGAAATTGGTGATCTTCCTTTTGTGTGTAACTTGGATCCTCAACTCAGATTACTGATTGCATGAATGATGGAATTCTCAATTGTTTAAAGTAAATGAATGTGGGGATTACATTGTTGCAAAGGGGGAAAACATTGAAGAAAAATTGTTTTGTTAAAATTGCATGGAATCTGTGCGAAATTGGTTGAATCCTTTAAGCTTGCCAAGTTTGAGTCTTTTTGAGTTTTAGTTTTCTTGGGGACAAGCAAAGTTTAAGTTTGGGGTATTTTGATAAGCCTCTGACTCATCTAGTTTTTATAACTAGTAAGACCATGGTTTTTGTACTAATTATTCGAGTTTAACCTCGTTTTATCACAAATTTGGATTTAATTGTCCTTAAGCAACATTTTGAGTCTCTTAAGTAGTTTTAGGATATTTTAGTTAATTTTGAGTCAAATAAAGCATTTACTGCTATTTCATGTTTTCAGGTTAATAAGAAGAGCAAAAAGGGAAGGATACCTAAAGCAGAAGCCATCACGGCCAGGCCGTGACACTGGTCACGGCCGTGATGAGCTACCCCTGAAAGTCAGAAAGCATCACGGCCCATCCGTGATACCCATCACGGGCGTGATGAGAAGACCATGAGAAACAGAGACCATCACGACCAACAGTGATACCCATCACGGATGTGATGATAGAACCCTGAAGGACAGAATTGATCACGGCCTAGCCGTGATGGGCATCACGGTCGTGACAGACTGGAATTTGAATGCGCGCCCTTGGCAGAATACATCACGGCCTGGACGTGATGGCCATCATGGCCGTGACGCGAATCCTGATCTATAAAAAGGCACCAGGCCAGACGTAAAACATACACAGTTTTCACGTTTTACAATTTATTTCAAAGGTTTTTGTTATGTTTGTGATGGAGAACTAATCACCAGGGATTAGTCTGCTGTAATCGGTTTCCGCCGACACTTGAGGTTCCATAATTCCCGATCAATTTGCTTGTCTCTTTCAATATTATGCTATATGCCTTGTTTGCTTAATTCAAGTTATATAGAATAAGTATTGATTAATTTCGATGATTCTATGTTCCTATACCTTGATCGTGTTTGCTTAATTCACGTGTGTTTGATCGTGTTTTCTTAATTCACGAGAGCTTCAATCCGTTTGCTTAATTCGGAAATTAGGAACATATATCTCGTAGTGTCAATTGTGCTTGTTTAATTGCTGCTACAATCGAAAAGGGATTAGAATCCGCTTAGGGCATGGAATTTATGTGAATCAACGATAGCTGGGAAACTGAAACAGTAGATTAATCGTTCTAGCTTATTGATAATCACTTAATTGCATTGTTTTCTTAATCAATTCTTATCTCATTGAATCTAAACCCCACCCCCCCAATCGATTTGTCGGTTAATAACAATCCAAGAGTCCTTGAGATACGATACTCGAGTTGTCGTGCCCTAACTACAGTTTTTTTTAATCACTCGTTTTTGACCCGTGTGCGACAGCGGATCAAACACCAATGAGTCCAGCCTGCTACTTGGACAAAGATGAACATGGTAAATCTATAGATGTATCCAAGTATAGAGGTATCATCGGATCCTTACTTTATCTCACTACAAGTAGGCCAGATATAATGTTTAGTGTGTGTATGTGTGCAAGGTATCAAGCAAATCCTAAAGAATCACATCTTCTCGCATTAAAAGAATCATGAAGTATCTTTTACGAACAAAAGAAATGGGGTTGTGGTATCCCAAGGGATCCACTTGCACATTATTAGGATATTCCGACTCTGACTTTGCTAGATGCAAGTTAGATAGGAAGAGCACAAGTGGAACATGCCATTTATTAGGAAATTCCCTAGTGTCCTGGTTTAGTAAAAAGCAAACTAGTGTGGCCTTATCCACAACTGAAGCAGAATATGTTGCAGTTGGGAGTTGTTGTGCTCAAATCCTATGGATGAAACAACAATTAATTGACTATGGCGTTTATCTGGATCATATACCAATAAAGTGTGATAACACTAGTGCATATTGAAATTAGGCATCATTTTATCAGGGATCATATTCAAAGTGGTGATGTTGTGATTGAACATATAGATACAACCAAGCAATTAGCTGATATATTCACCAAACCACTAAATAAGGAGAGTTTCTTCTTTATAAGAAGGGAACTTGGCATAATTGATCCTCAAAATAATTGATATCAGATGTTATTTTTGATAATATAGTCAATATGGCAAGCAAGCCAACACAGGTTGCTGAAAATTATGAAGGACATGGGCAAGATGCGTTTATCCAGTCTCGGTTGAGACTAAGTGTCCTTAGGTGTCTGTATTGCATATGCTCTGTAATGATTTATTATCAATGAATGTAAGACTGTTTTTCAGTTTGATTTCAATATTTTCCACAGTTTCTTTTTGATAATGACAAAATGGGAGAAAGATGAACCATACAGATGAACCATACAACTATTAATTGTCTTGCATTTGCTGTAAATTCTTTCTCTGATATGTAAATTTTTTTTCTCACTGATACCTAAGTATAAACTGCATTGAAAAGACATACTTGAATTTATAAATGCAAGATGATTTTTTTTCTTTCATGATAATGATATGATAACACTTGATTTTTTTGAAAGATATCAATGACATAGGGGGAGGATAAAAATGACTCAAGAACCATGCTTACTGAATAGTTGCACTCTGATTTCTTAATAACTAAGGTTAAGTATGGTAAGGTTTGTCATAATCAAAAAGAGGGAATTTGTAAGACTAAGTCCTCATTCATGTTTTGATGTATGACAAACAAAGTGTATTTTGCATAAGATTTTTGATTTTGACTTTGTACTCATTACGGGTTAAGTTGCATGCAAGATCACTCTCCAATAAAGCAAAACAAGCTGACGTCCAACAAAGCAAAACAACCGGTCGTCCAACACAGGGATAATATAAGCGCTCGTCCAATGAAGTGAACCAAGAAGACGTCCAACAAAGTAAAAAGATGGCATCCAATAAACTACTGAAGAGAGTGTCCACTGAAGTACAACAAGAAGAGCACGTCCACTGAAAGTATAACAGAAGAGCTCGTCTGCTGACGTGGCAAATGGAGCTTGTTTACTATTGATACGCGCTTTGTACTTACTAAGATCTTAATGAAAAGCTCCATCCACTAACATGGCATATGAAGCTCGTCTACCAGTTGAAGCATGTCCAATAACTTGTGTTAGCACTCCCGTCTACTGATGTGGCAAACTGGATGCGGCTATTTGCTATTCTTTCAGATAGAAATGTATATTTTACTCTTCAATTAGACTTGGCTATCCTTTCAGATGGAAACAGTTATTTTTCGAGAAGGACGCAAACTCTACCGAGAATCAACGAATATCATTTCAAGAACAAGAATCAAGAAAACAGATTTTGTTAAATCAGATCCAAATCTTTTTTAAATGATCCCAATGACTATAATTTGTCTTCTATATAAAGAGTGATCAAATAAACACTTTTTAAAAATGAACCTAACTCATTCTGATTGTGAAACTACGAAAGATTCAAAAGTGTTTCATCTCTGAGAAAAGTGTGATATTAGTTAGAACTTCAATTTGTATAATCAGACTTTTAGAGTCTTTCTTCTACTCAATTCTTTTCGTGAATTAGTGTGATTAAGAGAGGGTATCTCTTATGCTTGAACAAGGATAGAAGGGATCCTTGGGTATAGAAAAGCAAGTGTGCTTTCTCGGTGAATTCTTGAGCAAGGAGGTTATCCTTGTGTTGTCTGTAATTGGAATTTTGTAATTGCTTATTATAGTGGAGAAAACCACAGAGGTGTGGGACTAGATGTAGGCTTACCAGAGGAGGTAGCCGAACCATGATAAATCGGTTTGCGTGTTCTTCTCATCTCTAAACTCCATATACTTGTTATATGCACTTGTGTGTTGTGAATGAGTTTTAAGAATACTTGTTAACTTGAATCTTTGATCTACAATCTGTGTTAAACTTGTTATTACTTTTTATAATTCTTCTTAACATCATCACTTGTTCCATAACCTGATTCTTGGGAATTAAAATTGAGTGAAAACCAATTTTCTTTAAAGAAAAATTGTTTTGCTTTAAATTGTTGAAAAAGTTTTCAATATCTCAATTCACCCCCCCTCTTGAGATCGTAGCCACTACCAACATCCTTTGCAGACGACTTAAATACGCGACGGGGTATTGTAAGTGGCAGAGTGGCCTTCTTTGGCACGATACACTGAGATTCAGCCCCAGTCGCTTCGATTCGTCCCTCCCCTCGCCCCACCATTGGTTTGGCCCAAGTCACCAAGGGGGTTATTGGGATCGTGACTCAATCGGTTGGCGGGTTGCCAACAAGTATCGCGGGCGGGCCCTGGGCATGCCCGAGAGGTGGGCCATGGGCAGGACTGGGAGACTGGCACGGGGAAAAATGTGGGCATCGGACTAGACCGTTTTTGTGGGGATTTTCCATGGTGTGTTGAGGATTCATGGGTGTGGCTCCTCGACCTTGGTTGTGGATGGACGTTGTGTTAGGTTGATCCGCAACACGAAGGGATGCGTGATCTTCCGGATGTGACAAAGGTGGGGGTCCCTAACACCAAACAGGTTGAAGGCGCACCGTAAAGGATCCTCGTAATGTGGCTGGCACCCGTTTTAAAAATGTTGGCTTTCGAAATTTTGTCTATTTCGGTTTTAAAAAAGTTGCCTTTCGATTTTATCAATTTCGTGGGGTACTCGATGGTGTGGCGAGGTTGTGGGTGCGCCGTTCCTCGACCTTGGTTGTGGATGGACGTGGTGTTAGGTGATGAAGCCTTCCGAGGCGGAGCCGAAGCACCAAGAGACGGGTGATTGTCCTGAAGTTGCCTTGTGAGGGGGTGCTCAAACACCAGATCGGCTGAAGGCGCATCGGAAAGGATCCTCGCGATGTTGTTGGTTTTTAAAAATGTTGGCTTTCGATATTTATCAATTTCGTGGTGGGGTACTCGATGGTGTGGCGAGGCTGTGGGTGCGCGGCTCCTCGACCTTGGTTGTGGATGGACGTGGTGTTAGGTGATGCCTTCCGGGGAGGAGCAGAAGCACCAAGAGACGGGTGTTCATCCTGAAGTGACCTTGGAAGGGGTGTCTGATAAGCCTCTGGCTCATCTAGTTTTATAGCTAGTATGACCAGGGTTTTGTGCAAATTATATCGTATTTTCACCCAAATTAGATTAGATTGTCCTCAAGCAAGGTTTTGAGTCTCTAGAGTAGTTTTAAGTTAATTTAGCAAGTTTTAAGTCAAAATAATACACTTATGCTTATTTCCTTGTTTTCAGGATAAGTAGAAGTTGAGAAAATAAAGAACAGGGGATTCGCCCCGCGAAAGCCATGCTCGCCTCGCGACCCCGAAGCCTGACTGTTCCAAGAAATTGCTAAGTCTCCGGGTCGCCTCGCGAAGAAGGTCTCGCCCGCGAGTCTTCCAAACCTGAAAAAGTCGAGAGGCGATCACGGCTTGCCCGTGTTGAAGGTCATGGCCGTGGCGATTTTGAAGCTGAAGAGTCTCGCCACGCGAGAGTCACTTCGCCTCGCGAGAATGCCAAGGGTTCTTTGACAGTTCATGAAATTCGCCTCGCGAATGGTTGTTCGCCTCTCATGAGCCCTCTGAATTCTGAAATTGTATAAAAGGCTGTTCTGAATATTTTGTAGGGACTTTTGCTTCTCCAACCTTCGAATATACATTTTCTTTGTGATTTCGTTATTGCCATGGAGCACTAAGTCATAGGATTAATCTCTTGTTTGAGGATCCTATATACTTGAGGTTATGTAATCCCTATTTTAATTGCTTTTCCCTTTTCAATACCATACTTTGTATTTCATTTTGCTTAATTCAGAGGAGTATCTTGTATTGTATTGATTTATCTCTCAGTGATATCATGTTCCTATAATTAATCGCATCCGCTTAATTTGCGTGTGTACATTTCGTGTTCGCTTAGTTCACGAAGGGCTTAATCCCGTTTGCTTAATTCGGGAATAGGGACATGTATCTGTGGTAGTAGTTTACGCTTGTAAATTACTATTACAACCGGAAGGGGATAAGAATCTGCTTAGGGCTTGGGATTACATTAACCAGGGATAGTTGGGAATTCTTGTGATAGATTAATCGTTGTTTGATAATTGACAATCCCTTTTCAATTGCCTTAGTTTTGAGTGCTCTGTTTTGTTTGTTTCTTAATTGCAATCCAATCCAAACCCCCCAAAACTGAATTTTTTGTGAAAGATAATATTCTCGAGTCCTTAGAGGCGACATTCGAGTTGTCGCACTATACTACACTTTTAAACCCGCTCGTCCTTTTTGGCGCGTGCGCGGCAATGCGACCAAAAATTGGCGCGATGTTGGGGACTACGAGTTGTTATTTTTCGCAACTTGTTTTATTTTATTTTTCTTTCTTTCTTTTATTTTGTTTTGTTTTGAATTGGTCTGGCTACTAGGTCTCATTGCCCTGAACTGTGTGATTTTGACCCGGAAATTGAAAGAACATTGCACACACTCCGTAGGGAATTTCGGGCTAGCACTAGTAGTGATACCAATTTTAAAACTGCTTTTGAAAACATGGGAGACCAAAGGACTTTGAGGCGAGCTTGCTGCCCTGATGTGAATTACAATGGTTTGTGCATTGCTTATCCTGGTCTTGACACACCTTTTGAGTTAAAATCTGGGCTAATCCATTTGTTGCCAAGATTTAATGGTCTTGCGGTGAAGATCCACACAAGCACTTGAAGGAGTTCCAAGTTATGCTCCACAACTTTGAGGCGGAAAGAGTATGGCGAGGATCATATCAAGTTGAAGGCTTTTCCATTCTCACTCCCAGGAGCTGCGAAAGATTGGCTTTTATACCTTGCGCCAAATTCCATTACCACATGGAACGACTTGAAGAAGCTCTTCCTGGAGAAATATTTTCCTGCCTCCAGAGCCGCTGCAATTAGGAAAGAAATCTGTGGAATAAGGCAAGGAAATGAGTCGCTAGGCTGAGTATTGGGAGAGGTTCAAGCGGTTGACATCTAGTTGCCCCTGACACCAAATTTCGAAACAGCTCCTCATCCAATATTTTTATGAAGGATTGCAGCCTATGGATAGGAATATTTTGGATCTTTGCTAGTGGGGAGCATTGGTTGACAAGACCCCAGTCTTTGCTAAGCAACTTATTGAGAACATGTCGATGAATTCCCAGCAATTCACTACAAGAAGAAATTCTGTTGAGACTAAAGGTGTACATGAGGTCCGCACTTCCTCTTCCAGCCATGACAGTGATTATAGAATTGATAGGCTCACTTCTTTGGTAGAGAAATTGGTAATGGATAGGGTTCAGCCTGCGGTGTTGTGTGGCATGTGCGGTTCTCCTGAGCACCCATATGAAGCATGCCCCATTTTGCAAGGAGGGTCGATTCTTGAATCACCTCAAGCCTTTGCGAGTCCATCCAGTATAATCGGGGCAATAACCGGAGCAGAATCTGACATTCCAGATCTTTCAACAAATAGGTACCATCCCAGCTGGAGTAATCACCCTAATCTGCGGTATGGGAACTCATCCCAACAGCCGATGGCACCTCGAGAATCCTCCTCCGGTGACTACTTGACACCCTCCGGACCTTGATAGATGACATGCTCAATAAAATGGCTGCGCAAATGGCTGCACAAAATCTCTGATTTCAGCAGCAAATAGGGCAGATTCCAGGCACGATTCCAGGCCTCACAGGCACAATTTCAGCGAGAGAACGGATGCGAGTATTCAAGCATTGCATACACAGATTGGACAGATGGCTACGAGACATAAATAATATAAAGCAAGGTCAAGGAACAACCCAGCTGCCAGCCACGGCCCGGTGATCAATCCTAATGCCTCCAATCCCAATGTGAGTTCTATATCTCCGAGGTGCGGAAAGGTTGTTGAGGCCCTTACCGGAAAGAATGAAGAAACTATGAAGGCTACTCCCGAGCCTCTTGTTGAAGTTACTCCGAGCCTGTGGTTGAAGTTGAAAGCGAGAGAGTGTATAGACCACCCATTCCATTCCCACACAGAATCCAGAAAAATTTAAAGAGTGGTGGTGAAGATAAAGAGAAGGCAATTCTTGATGTGTTAAGAAAGGTTGGTGTTAATATCCCTCTGTTGGATGTGATCAAGCAAGTGCCCAGATATGCCAAATTTCTCAAGGACCTATGCACCAACAAGAGGACGATGAAGACTAATGAGAGGGTTGACTTGGGAAGAAATGTCTCGGCGCTTATCCGATCCGAGCCAGAAAGAGTTGTTGCTTTCACCCAGGCACTGCCACCGAAGTGCAAGGATCCAGGCACCTTCACTATCCCATGCACTATTGGGGACAAGAAGTTTGAAAACTGCATGTTGGACTTGGGAGCATCTATCAATGTCATGCCTACCTCCATCTTTAACAAACTGGATCTTGGTCCTTTGAAGTACCCAGGTATCACCATTCAGGTGGCCAACAGGACCTGTGCCCGCCCCATGGGAATGGTGGAAGCTGTACTAGTGCAAGTTGATGATCTGATCTTCCCCGCTGATTTCTACATCTTGGACATGGCGGGCGAGACACATTCCAAGTAAATCACCAATCATCCTGGGCCGGCCATTCATGAAGACAGCCAAGACTAACATTGATGTGGGTGATGGAACCATGTCTATGAAGTTTGGGGATATAGTTGCAAAGTTCAACATATTTGATGCCATGAAACATCCAGCGGAAGAGCACTCTGTATTCCACATTGAGCTGGTATCTGAGACTATTGAGGATAACCATGAGAACTTGTTTTCAAATTTTCCACTTAATTTGTTGTGATGATATTCTTTCTTTTCTTGATTGTACTAACGCTAACCATTTTGTGGTTTGTCTTTGAGATTGCTGCATGTTTAGCGGGTGATAAGATTGTCGGTCACGGTGGATGAGAAACATGAAGAAGATGAAGGAGCACTTGGAGGCCCTCTCTACCTCTTTGGACTTAGGACGCAAGGAATGGGATCCGGTGTGACAGCTCCCGCTTACACTGCACTTGATCAGGGAGTACTCTTTTCCTTTCCCTCACTATGATCTTATAATTCTGCTGTTCATTGGGGACAATGCATGTTTTAAGTGTGGGGGAGGGAATTAGTTGTAGTTTTTCTCTTCTTTGAATAAAGTTTTCTTTTCTTTGAATAAAGCTCCTGAATAATTTGAGAAGCTCAGGAGCATTTGTGTGTTGAGTCTTTTGATTGGCAAGTTTGTTAGATTTTGATTGATGTTGCACAGATTGCTTGCATGATTGATATGTGATGATCCCCCCTAGGCTGAAAAATTTGAAAAATTTTGTGATTCCCATGTGAAATTGAAAACTGAACTTTGGGATTTTGTGATGATAGCATGATGAATGATAAGTTTGGGGTGATAGGGAGCACACACTAGGGATAGTATCTCTGTTCAAATAATTTACAAATAATGTCCAGGTGAGGTTTTGAGCCTCCAACATGTTTTAAAATGTGTGAAAATCACTTTCAAGTTGCACTTCCCTGGATTTGATTGAATCTCTTTTTTGGTTTGCATGATTATATGTGTGTAGCAAATGATTTAGGCAGTTTCTTTGTAAATAGCTACTTGGCCTGAATAAACCAATTCCTAATGCATGTTCCCTAGTTAGCCCTTTTGAGCCTATTAGCCTGTTAATTCTTGATAACCTAATGTTATAAGCCCTAAAATCTGGAAAACCATGTTAACCCGATCTTAGGATTAGGAGAGCATGTAATCTTAGAATGGGTGCAAGAAACTAAAGTTTGGGGTGGCTGCAAGGTGTAATATGTTGTTGAAAAAAAAAAAAAAAAGAGTTGGAGCCAAAAGCTTGTGAAAGAAAAAGTGTACAAATATTGAAAAAAAAATGCCAAAAAGAAATAAAAAGAGCTGTAGCCACCCAGAAGTGTAAAGAAAAAAAAAATAAAGAAAGGAACTTGAGTGAAATTCAAAGTGTAAAAATGTTTCATGCTCTCTTAGTTCCTAGGGTCTTGACCTAGTACCTTTGTATATCCTACCCTTAGCCAGGCCCCCTACAACCTATAAAAGACCTTTTGATGTTGCTTGCATGTTTTTCTGTGGGAACCATTTTGAGGTGAAAATCAAACTTTTGGGAAGTGTACTTGAAAAGTGAAGCCGAGTGCAAGTTGTTAGCTTGACATAAACCGAGTGGTGAGTGAACAAATAATGCCCTTGTGAGGAAGGCAGTTGTTTGGATTTGGTGATCTCCCTCTTGTGTGTGACTTAGATTCCCTGCTTAGATTTCTGATTGTTTTCATGATGAAACTCTCAATTGTTTGGAATAAATGAATGTGGGAATTGCTCTGTTTGAAATAGGGGAAACAATGAAGAAAAATTGTTTTTGAAGTTGCTTGAATTTGGGCAATGTTGGTTGAATCTTTTAAGCTTGCCAGGTCTTGAGTCTTTTTGTTTTTTTTTTGAGTCTTAGTTTGCTTGGGGACAAGCAAAGTTTAAGTTTGGGGTATTTTGATAAGCCTCTGGCTCATCTAGTTTTATAGCTAGTATGACCTGGGTTTTGTGCAAATTATATCGTATTTTCACCCAAATTAGATTAGATTGTCCTCAAGCAAGGTTTTGAGTCTCTAGAGTAGTTTTAAGTTAATTTAGCAAGTTTTAAGTCAAAATAATACACTTATGCTTATTTCCTTGTTTTCAGGATAAGTAGAAGTTGAGAAAATAAAGAACAGGGGATTCGCCCCGCGAAAGCCATGCTCGCCTCGCGACCCGAGCCTTGTTGTTCCAAGAAATTGCTAAGTCTCCGGGTCGCCTCGCGAAGAAGGTCTCGCCCGCGAGTCTTCCAAACCTGAAAAAGTCGAGAGACGATCACGGCTTGCCCGTGTTGAAGGTCATGGCCGTGGCAGTTTTGAAGGCTGAAGAGTCTCGCCACGCGAGAGTCACTTCGCCTCGCGAGAATGCCAAGGGTTCTTTGACAGTTCATGAAATTCGCCTCGCGAATGGTTGTTCGCCTCGCGAGCCCTCGAATTCTGAAATTGTATAAAAGGCTGTTCGAATATTTTGTAGGGACTTTTGCTTCTCCAACCTTCGAATATACATTTTCTTTGTGATTTCGTTATTGCCATGGAGCACTAAGTCATAGGATTAATCTCTTGTTTGAGGATCCTATATACTTGAGGTTATGTAATCCCTATTTTAATTGCTTTTCCCTTTTCAATACCATACTTTGTATTTACTTTTGCTTAATTCAGGAGTATCTTGTATTGTATTGATTTATCTCTGGTGATATCATGTTCCTATAATTAATCGCATCTGCTTAATTTGCGTGTGTACATTTCGTGTTCGCTTAGTTCACGAAGGGCTTAATCCCGTTTGCTTAATTCTGGAATAGGGACATGTATCTGTGGTAGTAGTTTCGCTTGTAAATTACTATTACAACCGGAAGGGGATAAGAATCTGCTTAGGGCTTGGGATTACATTAACCAGGGATAGTTGGGAATTCTTGACAGTAGATTAATCGTTGTTTGATAATTGACAATCCCTTTTCAACTGCCTTAGTTTTGAGTGCTCTGTTTTGTTTGTTTCTTAATTGCAATCCAATCCAAACCCCCCAAAACTGAATTTTTTGTGAAAGATAATATTCTCAGAGTCCTTAGAGACGACATTCGAGTTGTCGCACTATACTACACTTTTAAACCCGCTCGTCCTTTTTGGCGCGTGCGCGACAGCGCGACCAAAAATTGGCGCCGTTGCCGGGGACTCTGAGTTGTTATTTTTCGCAACTTGTTTTATTTTATTTTTCTTTCTTTCTTTTATTTTGTTTTGTTTTGAATTGGTCTGGCTACTAGGTCTCATTGCCCTGAATCGTGTGATTTTGACCCGGAAATTGAAAGAACATTGCATACACTCCGTAGGGAATTTCAGGCTAGCACTAGTAGTGATACCAATTTTAAAACTGCTTTTGAAAACATGGGAGACCAAAGGACTTTGAGGCAGCTTGCTGCCCCGATGTGAATTACAATGGTTTGTGCATTGCTTATCCTGGTGTTGACACACCTTTTGAGTTAAAATCAGGCTAATCCATTTGTTGCCAAGATTTAATGGTCTTGCGGTGAAGATCCACACAAGCACTTGAAGGAGTTCCAAGTTGTCCGCTCCACAACTTTGAGGCCGGAAGGAGTAATGGCGAGGATCATATCAAGTTGAAGGCTTTTCCATTCTCACTCCAGGAGCTGCGAAAGATTGGCTTTTTATACCTTGCGCCGAATTCCATTACCACATGGAACGACTTGAAGAAGCTCTTCCCGGAGAAATATTTTCCTGCCTCCGAGCCGCTGCAATTAGGAAAGAAATCTGTGGAATAAGGCAAGGAAATGAGTCGCTAGCCGAGTATTGGGAGAGGTTCAAGCGAGTTGACATCTAGTTGCCCCAAGCACCAAATTTACGAACAGCTCCTCATCCAATATTTTTATGAAGGATTGCAGCCTATGGATAGGAATATTTTGGACTGTTGCTAGTGTGGGAGCATTGGTTGACAAGACCCCAGCTGCTGCTAAGCAACTTATTGAGAACATGTCGATGAATTCCCAGCAATTCACTACAAGAAGAAATTCTGTTGAGACTAAAGGTGTACATGAGGTCCGCACTTCCTCTTCCAGCCATGACAGTGATGATAGAATTGATAGGCTCACTTCTTTGGTAGAGAAATTGGTAATGGATAGGGTTCAACTGCGGTGTTGTGTGGCATGTGCGGTTCTCACGAGCACCCATATGAAGCATGCCCCATTTTGCAAGGAGGGAGGTCGATTCTTGAATCACCTCAAGCCTTTGCAGTCCATCGGTATAATCGGGGCAATAACCAGAGCAGAATCTGACATTCCAGATCTTTCAACAAATAGGTACCATCCCAGCTGGAGTAATCACCCTAATCTGCGGTATGTGAACTCATCCCAACAGCCGATGGCACCTCAGAATCCTCCTCGGTGACTACTTCAGCACCCTCCGGACCTTGATAGATGACATGCTCAATAAAAATGGCTGCGCAAATGGCTGCACAAAATCTCTGATTTCAGAGCAAATAGGACGATTCAGGCACGATTCCAGGCCTCACAGGCACAATTTCAGCAGAGAACGGATGCGAGTATTCAAGCATTGCATACACAGATTGGACAGATGGCTACGAGACATAAATAATATAAAGCAAGGTCAAGGAACAACCCGACTGCCCAAAGACAACCGGTGATCAATCCTAATGCCTCCAATCCCAATGTGAGTTCTATATCTCTCGAGGTCCGGAAAGGTTGTTGAGGCCACTTCGGAAAGAATGAAGAAACTATGAAGGCTACTCCCGAGCCTCTTGTTGAAGTTACTCCCGAGCACTGTGGTTGAAGTTGAAACTGAGAGAGTGTATAGACCACCCATTCCATTCCCACACAGAATCCAGAAAAATTTGAAGAGTGGTGGTGAAGATAAAGAGAAGGCAATTCTTGATGTGTTAAGAAAGGTTGGTGTTAATATCCCTCTGTTGGATGTCATCAAGCAAGTGCCCAGATATGCCAAATTTCTCAAGGACCTATGCACCAACAAGCGGACGATGAAGTCTAATTCGAGGGTTGACTTGGGAAGAAATGTCTCAGCGCTTATCCAGTCTGAGCCAGAAAGAGTTGTTGCTTTCACCCAGGCACTGCCACCGAAGTGCAAGGATCCAGGCACCTTCACTATCCCATGCACTATTGGGGACAAGAAGTTTGAAAACTGCATGTTGGACTTGGGAGCATCTATCAATGTCATGCCTACCTCCATCTTTAACAAACTGGATCTTGGTCCTTTGAAGTACACAGGTATCACCATTCAGTTGGCCAACAGGACCTGTGCCCGCCCCATGGGAATGGTGGAAGATGTACTAGTGCAAGTTGATGATCTGATCTTCCCAGCTGATTTCTACATCTTGGACATGGCAGGCGAGACACATTCCAATAAATCACCAATCATCCTGGGCCGGCCATTCATGAAGACAGCCAAGACTAACATTGATGTGGGTGATGGAACCATGTCTATGAAGTTTGGGGATATAGTTGCAAAGTTCAACATATTTGATGCCATGAAACATCCAGCGGAAGAGCACTCTGTATTCCACATTGAGCTGGTATCTGAGACTATTGAGGATAACCATGAGAACTTGTTTTCTAATTTTCCACTTAATTACGTTTGTGATGATATTCTTTCTTTTCTTGATTGTACTAACGCTAACCATTTTGTGGTTTGTCTTGAGATTGCTGCATGTTTAGCGGTGATAAGATTGTCGGTGCAGTGGATGAGAAACATGAAGAAGATGAAGGAGCACTGGAGGCCCTCTCTACCTCTTTGGACTTAGGCTGCAAGGAATGGGATCCAGTGTGACTCCCGCTTACATCGCACTTGATCGGGAGTACTCTTTTCCTTTCCCTCACTATGATCTTATAATTCTATTGTTCATTGGGGCCAATGCATGTTTTAAGTGTGGGGGAGGGAATTAGTTGTAGTTTTTCTCTTCTTTGAATAAAGTTTTCTTTTCTTTGAATAAAGCTCCTGAATAATTTGAGAAGCTCAGGAGCATTTGTGTGTTGAGTCTTTTGATTGGCAAGTTTGTTAGATTTTGATTGATGTTGCACAGATTGCTTGCATGATTGATATGTGATGATCCCCCCTAGGCTGAAAAATTTGAAAAATTTTGTGATTCCCATGTGAAATTGAAAACTGAACTTTGGGATTTTGTGATGATAGCATGATGAATGATAAGTTTGGGGTGATAGGGAGCACACACTAGGGATAGTATCTCTGTTCAAATAATTTACAAATAATGTCCAGGTGAGGTTTTGAGCCTCCAACATGTTTTAAAATGTGTGAAAATCACTTTCAAGTTGCACTTCCCTGGATTTGATTGAATCTCTTTTTGGTTTGCATGATTATATGTGTGTAGCAAATGATTTAGGCAGTTTCTTTGTAAATAGCTACTTGGCCTGAATAAACCAATTCCTAATGCATGTTCCCTAGTTAGCCCTTTTGAGCCTATTAGCCTGTTAATTCTTGATAACCTAATGTTATAAGCCCTAAAATCTGGAAAACCATGTTAACCCGATCTTAGGATTAGGAGAGCATGTAATCTTAGAATGGGTGCAAGAAACTAAAGTTTGGGGTGGCTGCAAGGTGTAATATGTTGTTGAAAAAAAGAAAAAAAAAAGGAGTTGGAGCCAAAAGCTTGTGAAAGAAAAAGTGTACAAATATTGAAAAAAAAAATGCCAAAAAGAAATAAAAAGAGCTGTAGCCACTCAGAAGTGTAAAGAAAAAAAAAATAAAGAAAGGAACTTGAGTGAAATTCAAAGTGTAAAAATGTTTCATGCTCTCTTAGTTCCTAGGGTCTTCAGCCTAGTACCTTTGTATATCCTACCCTTAGCCAGGCCCCCCTACAACCTATAAAAGACCTTTTGATGTTGCTTGCATGTTTTCTGTGGGAACCATTTTGAGGTGAAAATCAAACTTTTGGGAAGTGTACTTGAAAAGTGAAACTGAGTGCAAGTTGTTAGCCTGACATAAACTGAGTGACTGAGTGAACAAATAATGCCCTTGTGAGGAAGGCAGTTGTTTGGATTTGGTGATCTCCCTCTTGTGTGTGACTTAGATTCCCTGCTTAGATTTCTGATTGTTTTCATGATGAAACTCTCAATTGTTTGGAATAAATGAATGTGGGAATTGCTCTGTTTGAAATAGGGGAAACAATGAAGAAAAATTGTTTTTGAAGTTGCTTGAATTTGGGCAATGTTGGTTGAATCTTTTAAGCTTGCCAGGTCTTGAGTCTTTTTGTTTTTTTTTTTGAGTCTTAGTTTGCTTGGGGACAAGCAAAGTTTAAGTTTGGGGTATTTTGATAAGCCTCTGGCTCATCTAGTTTTATAGCTAGTATGACCAGGGTTTTGTGCAAATTATATCGTATTTTCACCCAAATTAGATTAGATTGTCCTCAAGCAAGGTTTTGAGTCTCTAGAGTAGTTTTAAGTTAATTTAGCAAGTTTTAAGTCAAAATAATACACTTATGCTTATTTCCTTGTTTTCAGGTTAAGTAGAAGTTGAGAAAATAAAGAACAGGGGATTCGCCCCGCGAAAGCCATGCTCGCCTCGCGACCCCGAAGCCTGACTGTTCCAAGAAATTGCTAAGTCTCTGGGTCGCCTCGCGAAGAAGGTCTCGCCCCGCGAGTCTTCCAAACCTGAAAAAGTCAGAGACGATCACGGCTTGCCCGTGTTGAAGGTCATGGCCGTGGCAGTTTTGAAGCTGAAGAGTCTCGCCACGCGAGAATCACTTCGCCTCGCGAGAATGCCAAGGGTTGCTGACAGTTCATGAAATTCGCCTCGCGAATGGTTGTTCGCCTCGCGAGCCCTCTGAATTCTGAAATTGTATAAAAGGCTGTTCTGAATATTTTGTAGGGACTTTTGCTTCTCCAACCTTCGAATATACATTTTCTTTGTGATTTCGTTATTGCCATGGAGCACTAAGTCATAGGATTAATCTACTGTTTGAGGATCCTATATACTTGAGGTTATGTAATCCCTATTTTAATTGCTTTTCCCTTTTCAATACCATACTTTGTATTTCTGTTTGCTTAATTCAGGAGTATACTGTATTGTATTGATTTATCTCTGGTGATATCATGTTCCTATAATTAATCGCATCTGCTTAATTTGCGTGTGTACATTTCGTGTTCGCTTAGTTCACGAAGGGCTTAATCCCGTTTGCTTAATTCGGGAATAGGGACATGTATCTGTGGTAGTAGTTTCGCTTGTAAATTACTATTACAACCGGAAGGGGATAAGAATCTGCTTAGGGCTTGGGATTACATTAACCAGGGATAGTTGGGAATTCTTGACAGTAGATTAATCGTTGTTTGATAATTGACAATCCCTTTTCAACTGCCTTAGTTTTGAGTGCTCTGTTTTGTTTGTTTCTTAATTGCAATCCAATCCAAACCCCCCCTAAAACTGAATTTTTTGTGAAAGATAATATTCTCAGAGTCCTTAGAGACGACATTCGAGTTGTCGCACTATACTACACTTTTAAACCCGCTCGTCCTTTTTGGCGCGTGCGCGACAGCGCGACCAAAAATTGGCGCCGTTGCCGGGGACTCTGAGTTAATATTTTTTGCAACTTGTTTTATTTTATTTTTCTTTCTTTCTTTTATTTTGTTTTGTTTTGAATTGGTCTGGCTACTAGGTCTCATTGCCCTGAACTGTGTGATTTTGACCCGGAAATTGAAAGAACATTGCACACACTCCGTAGGGAATTTCGGGCTAGCACTAGTAGTGATACCAATTTTAAAACTGCTTTTGAAAACATGGGAGACCAAAGGACTTTGAGGCAGCTTGCTGCCCCTGATGTGAATTACAATGGTTTGTGCATTGCTTATCCTGGTGCTGACACACCTTTTGAGTTAAAATCTGGGCTAATCCATTTGTTGCCAAGATTTAATGGTCTTGCAGGTGAAGATCCACACAAGCACTTGAAGGAGTTCCAAGTTGTCTGCTCCACAACTTTGAGGCCAGAAGGAGTAACTGAGGATCATATCAAGTTGAAGGCTTTTCCATTCTCACTCCAGGAGCTGCGAAAGATTGGCTTTTATACCTTGCGCCGAATTCCATTACCACATGGAACGACTTGAAGAAGCTCTTCCTGGAGAAATATTTTCCTGCCTCCAGAGCCGCTGCAATTAGGAAAGAAATCTGTGGAATAAGGCAAGGAAATGAGTCGCTAGCTGAGTATTGGGAGAGGTTCAAGCAGTTGACATCTAGTTGCCCCCAAAGACCAAATTTCCGAACAGCTCCTCATCCAATATTTTTATGAAGGATTGCAGCCTATGGATAGGAATATTTTGGATCTTTGCTAGTGGGGAGCATTGGTTGACAAGACCCCATTCTTTGCTAAGCAACTTATTGAGAACATGTCGATGAATTCCCAGCAATTCACTACAAGAAGAAATTCTGTTGAGACTAAAGGTGTACATGAGGTCCGCACTTCCTCTTCCAGCCATGACAAGTGATGATAGAATTGATAGGCTCACTTCTTTGGTAGAGAAATTGGTAATGGATAGGGTTCACCTGCGGTGTTGTGTGGCATGTGCGGTTCTCCCGAGCACCCATATGAAGCATGCCCCATTTTGCAAGGAGGAGGGTCGATTCCTGAATCACCTCAAGCCTTTGCAGTCCATCAAGTATAATCGAGGGCAATAACCAGAGCGGATCAAACATTCCGGATCTTTCAACAAATAGGTACCATCCCGGCTGGAGTAATCACCCTAATCTGCGGTATGGGAACTCATCCCAACAGCCCGATGGCACCTCATAATCCTCCTCCACTGACTACTTCAGCACCCTCCGGACCTTGATGAGATGACATGCTCAATAAAATGGCTGCGCAAATGGCTGCACAAAATCTCGAGTTTCAGCAGCAAATAGGACAGTTCAGTAGCCGATTCCAGGCCTCACAGCACAATTTCAAAGAGAACGGATGCGAGTATTCAAGCATTGCATACACAGATTGGACAGATGGCTACGGACATAAATAATATAAAGCAAGGTCAAGGAACAACCCGACTACCCAAGACAAGCCAGTGATCAATCCTAATGCCTCCAATCCCAATGTGAGTTCTATATCTCGAGGTCCGGAAAGGTTGTTGAGGCCACTGGAAAGAATGAAGAAACTATGAAGGCTACTCCCGAGCCTCTTGTTGAAGTTACTCCCTGAGCCTGTGGTTGAAGTTGAAACCGAGAGAGTGTATAGACCACCCATTCCATTCCCACACAGAATCAGAAAAATTTAAAGAGTGGTGGTGAAGATAAAGAGAAGGCAATTCTTGATGTGTTAAGAAAGGTTGGTGTTAATATCCCTCTGTTGGATGTCATCAAGCAAGTGCCCAGATATGCCAAATTTCTCAAGGACCTATGCACCAACAAGAGGACGATGAAGACTAATGAGAGGGTTGACTTGGGAAGAAATGTCTCAGCGCTTATCGGTCGAGCGAGAAAGAGTTGTTGCTTTCACCCGTGCACGCCACCCGAAGTGCAAGGATCCAAGCACCTTCACTATCCCATGCACTATTGGGGACAAGAAGTTTGAAAACTGCATGTTGGACTTGGGAGCATCTATCAATGTCATGCCTACCTCCATCTTTAACAAACTGGATCTTGGTCCTTTGAAGTACACAGGTATCACCATTCAGTTGGCCAACAGGACTGTGCCGCCCCATGGGAATGGTGGAAGATGTACTAGTGCAAGTTGATGATCCGATCTTCCCACTGATTTCTACATCTTGGACATGGCAAAGCGAGACACATTCCAGTAAATCACCAATCATCCTGGGCCGGCCATTCATGAAGACAGCCAAGACTAACATTGATGTGGGTGATGGAACCATGTCTATGAAGTTTGGGGATATAGTTGCAAAGTTCAACATATTTGATGCCATGAAACATCCAGCGGAAGAGCACTCTGTATTCCACATTGAGCTGGTATCTGAGACTATTGAGGATAACCATGAGAACTTGTTTTCTAATTTTCCACTTAATTCTGGCTGTGATGATATTCTTTCTTTTCTTGATTGTACTAACGCTAACCATTTTGTGGTTTGTGCTGAGATTGCTGCATGTTTAGCAGGTGATAAGATTGTCAGTGCAGTGGATGAGAAACATGAAGAAGATGAAGGAGCACTGGAGGCCCTCTCTACCTCTTTGGACTTAGGCTGCAAGGAATGGGATCCAGGTGACAGCTCCCGCTTACACTGCACTTGATCAGGGAGTACTCTTTTCCTTTCCCTCACTATGATCTTATAATTCTGCTGTTCATTGGGGACAATGCATGTTTTAAGTGTGGGGGAGGGAATTAGTTGTAGTTTTTCTCTTCTTTGAATAAAGTTTTCTTTTCTTTGAATAAAGCTCCTGAATAATTTGAGAAGCTCAGGAGCATTTGTGTGTTGAGTCTTTTGATTGGCAAGTTTGTTAGATTTTGATTGATGTTGCACAGATTGCTTGCATGATTGATATGTGATGATCCCCCCTAGGCTGAAAAATTTGAAAAATTTTGTGATTCCCATGTGAAATTGAAAACTGAACTTTGGGATTTTGTGATGATAGCATGATGAATGATAAGTTTGGGGTGATAGGGAGCACACACTAGGGATAGTATCTCTGTTCAAATAATTTACAAATAATGTCCAGGTGAGGTTTTGAGCCTCCAACATGTTTTAAAATGTGTGAAAATCACTTTCAAGTTGCACTTCCCTGGATTTGATTGAATCTCTTTTTGGTTTGCATGATTATATGTGTGTAGCAAATGATTTAGGCAGTTTCTTTGTAAATAGCTACTTGGCCTGAATAAACCAATTCCTAATGCATGTTCCCTAGTTAGCCCTTTTGAGCCTATTAGCCTGTTAATTCTTGATAACCTAATGTTATAAGCCCTAAAATCTGGAAAACCATGTTAACCCGATCTTAGGATTAGGAGAGCATGTAATCTTAGAATGGGTGCAAGAAACTAAAGTTTGGGGTGGCTGCAAGGTGTAATATGTTGTTGAAAAAAATAAAAAAAAAAAGAGTTGGAGCCAAAAGCTTGTGAAAGAAAA
Organism: Sophora flavescens; assembly: GCA_030762895.1. Classification (NCBI taxonomy): domain Eukaryota; kingdom Viridiplantae; phylum Streptophyta; class Magnoliopsida; order Fabales; family Fabaceae; genus Sophora; species Sophora flavescens. The sequence goes on from JAUPTC010001313.1 coordinate 23,005, forward strand.
AGTGTACAAATATTGAAAAAAAAAATGCCAAAAAGAAATAAAAAGAGCTGTAGCCACTCAGAAGTGTAAAGAAAAAAAAAATAAAGAAAGGAACTTGAGTGAAATTCAAAGTGTAAAAATGTTTCATGCTCTCTTAGTTCCTAGGGTCTTCAGCCTAGTACCTTTGTATATCCTACCCTTAGCCAGGCCCCCCTACAACCTATAAAAGACCTTTTGAGGTTGCTTGCATGTTTTCTGTGGGAACCATTTTGAGGTGAAAATCAAACTTTTGGGAAGTGTACTTGAAAAGTGAAACTGAGTGCAAGTTGTTAGCCTGACATAAACTGAGTGACTGAGTGAACAAATAATGCCCTTGTGAGGAAGGCAGTTGTTTGGATTTGGTGATCTCCCTCTTGTGTGTGACTTAGATTCCCTACTTAGATTTCTGATTGTTTTCATGATGAAACTCTCAATTGTTTGGAATAAATGAATGTGGGAATTGCTCTGTTTGAAATAGGGGAAACAATGAAGAAAAATTGTTTTTGAAGTTGCTTGAATTTGGGCAATGTTGGTTGAATCTTTTAAGCTTGCCAGGTCTTGAGTCTTTTTGTTTTTTTTTTGAGTCTTAGTTTGCTTGGGGACAAGCAAAGTTTAAGTTTGGGGTATTTTGATAAGCCTCTGGCTCATCTAGTTTTATAGCTAGTATGACCAGGGTTTTGTGCAAATTATATCGTATTTTCACCCAAATTAGATTAGATTGTCCTCAAGCAAGGTTTTGAGTCTCTAGAGTAGTTTTAAGTTAATTTAGCAAGTTTTAAGTCAAAATAATACACTTATGCTTATTTCCTTGTTTTCAGGATAAGTAGAAGTTGAGAAAATAAAGAACAGGGGATTCGCCCCGCGAAAGCCATGCTCGCCTCGCGACCCCGAAGCCTGACTGTTCCAAGAAATTGCTAAGTCTCTGGGTCGCCTCGCGAAGAAGGTCTCGCCCCGCGAGTCTTCCAAACCTGAAAAAGTCAGAGACGATCACGGCTTGCCCGTGTTGAAGGTCATGGCCGTGGCAGTTTTGAAGCTGAAGAGTCTCGCCACGCGAGAGTCACTTCGCCTCGCGAGAATGCCAAGGGTTGCTGACAGTTCATGAAATTCGCCTCGCGAATGGTTGTTCGCCTCGCGAGCCCTCTGAATTCTGAAATTGTATAAAAGGCTGTTCTGAATATTTTGTAGGGACTTTTGCTTCTCCAACCTTCGAATATACATTTTCTTTGTGATTTCGTTATTGCCATGGAGCACTAAGTCATAGGATTAATCTACTGTTTGAGGATCCTATATACTTGAGGTTATGTAATCCCTATTTTAATTGCTTTTCCCTTTTCAATACCATACTTTGTATTTCTGTTTGCTTAATTCAGGAGTATACTGTATTGTATTGATTTATCTCTGGTGATATCATGTTCCTATAATTAATCGCATCTGCTTAATTTGCGTGTGTACATTTCGTGTTCGCTTAGTTCACGAAGGGCTTAATCCCGTTTGCTTAATTCGGGAATAGGGACATGTATCCTGGTAGTAGTTTCGCTTGTAAATTACTATTACAACCCCGGAAGGGGATAAGACTCTGCTTAGGGCTTGGGATTACATTAACCAGGGATAGTTGGGAATTCTTGACAGTAGATTAATCGTTGTTTGATAATTGACAATCCCTTTTCAACTGCCTTAGTTTTGAGTGCTCTGTTTTGTTTGTTTCTTAATTGCAATCCAATCCAAACCCCCCCTCCAAAACTGAATTTTTTGTGAAAGATAATATTCTCAGAGTCCTTAGAGACGACATTCGAGTTGTCGCACTATACTACACTTTTAAACCCGCTCGTCCTTTTTGGCGCGTGCGCGACAGCGCGACCAGTGTCCAACACTAGATCGGATGAAGGCACATTGGAAAGGATGCTCGCGATGTTGTTGGTCAACCAATTTAAAAATATTGTCTTCGGATATTGGTCGTGCCTGGCGATGCGGATGCGGTGCTTCTCGTTGCTTCCATGTGCTTGCTTGCCATTGGCAATGCGGGGCCAAGTTCGTTCGGTTGTATTTTGTCTTGCAAACGTGATGGCGTGTGAGTGGTGGTCGGGATGTTTGTGCTGGCTGGCTCCGTGCTCGTGGTCATCAAACGGTCAGACAGAAATCCATGTCAGCTTCGCCTTGTGTTGTGGTGGCCTTGGTGTGTGTTGCGGTTCCTGTGTTGCCTACACATTTGGCGGTATTCATGTTCCTCGTAAGACTCGGTCCATCTAGGCTTCCTTTGTGAGGTTTAGTGGATTTGAAAGTAGTACTGGTGTTTCGCTTGTGTTGTGTGTTGTACAACTCACGTGGTCATTGGTATCTACTGTTCTCCTGGATGCAGTGCATGTGGCTAACGTGGGCTCTTGATTGTGCCCCGTTGAGTCCCTCAGAATATTATCGTTTGCCATGAATGACGCTTGCCGTGGTGCCTGGGTTGCTTTTCCGCTTGCGGTGACAACACTTGCACTTCGGGCATAGTTGTTGGTGGATGCTACCTGGTTGATCCTGCCAGTA
>JAUPTC010001314.1:0-25545 GCA_030762895.1 Sophora flavescens
TGGAGAAATATAAATAATTGGACTTGCGATCCAATCTCCACATATCGTTAGGACTTTTAATCAAGTGCTTTAAGATATCTTTTACACAAAGATGAAAGGTTACTGAAAATTTTGGCTTGATGTTAAGTACTCGGTAACTCTAGGACAGAATATCCAGCCTGCGATACAAATACGATTGAAAGATTAGATGGAATCAAGAAGTCATCGATGGATGTGAGCATTTTGGAAGTGTTTGCCTAAACACATAGTGGAAACTATGTTAATAAAAGATCGTTGTTCCTAGGAGAAGGAGTTATGCCTTTAATGCGGGTGGTGGTAGTGGCGATCATTGATTCTTTCCGGGGGGTATGCGGTTATGAAATACTCATGGACCTGGTGGGTTGCTCCTCCAAATGCGCAGGTGATGCAGCAATGCAGGCATGCCTCAAACTATTATGCTACATGTTTTACGGTAGTGGGATGATGGTGTGATTTTACCTCTGCCATTATCATTTTGCATGCATTTTTCATTATAGTTTGAGCATTATTTAATTTGTTTTTTGGTAATTTTCCTCTTGGAGCGGGTAAGGCGGTTTGTGGTATTGTTTTGCGAAGTGGATAAAATGCAGATCAACCATGATTGGATCTTGGATGAAGATGGGGCTTGAAAAGTGGAAGAGAAAATGGGCCAAAGCAGAGCCAATCACCCGGTCTAAGTAGTGATGACCAATCACGGTCACGATCAGAAAAGCGAAAAGAAAGAAGGCAAAAGTGAGAACTGGTCAAGCCACACAACCCGGTAATTACATCCTGACATGGCGGGACAACTAAGCCCGGACCGGCCTGGGGCGGAATACATCCACCAGGTAGGCCATGATGACCATCAGGCGTGACACCAAAATTGGCTTGCCTTAGCGGAAGCGTCCATGACAATAGTGATGGCTATCCTTTAACAGAATGGCGCATTGTGGATGCAAACAATGATTTTGGATCAAATTTGTGCTGATTAAGTTTCAACTTCTAATCTATAAATAGTATCTGGCGGTGATTAAGTGCCCTTCCTAGTTTTATATGATTAATTATTTTATTTGGATGTTTGTGTTTATTTTGTTATGTGGTTTTAGTTTGAGTAATTAAATTATCTCTTTAAATTATTTATGTTAGGTAAGATTAGGTGATTATTTGTTCATGTACTACTAGACAATAATTTATGTTATTTATTATTGCACGTATAGAAAAATATTTTAAATAATATGATTAAGAGAGAAAGAATTTCATATATTTATTCTATTTAATTTTAGATTTAAAAAATATTTTGGTTTGTGACTTAATCGGAGATTAAATTTTGGGCCAAGTATTTTAATTAGTTGATCGGTTCAACTATTATATTTACTCTAATTCAATTTGAAATCATATCTCTATCGATCTTTATTTTTAGATGCCAAAAGTAAAATCATGTTTATTTTAGGCCTAATATTTATCACTCATTTGCTTGGAAAAGTGAGAAATAAGAAAACTCTCTCTCTCTCTTTTTAGTAACGTAAACCCACCCCCATCCTATTTCTCTTTTCTTTTCTGAACTTCTCCCCGGCTCCACTTCTTCTTAGCTTCTCCCCAGACTTCATCTTCCTCCTTCCACCTTGTTTGTCCGGGCGACCACCACTTTCGGCCTGGCCGGCTACTGCCCTATGTCCGGCCGCGACCACGCCGCGCCACCAGCGTGTCCAGGTCCACCATCGCGATCGTCGCTCCACATGATGGCGCGCGCCGTAGCCTCCTCCATGTTGGTTCCACCATTCTCATAGTGTTTTGAGCTCTTTTTCCCTTCTATGAAGCGCTAACTTCATGGATCTAGGTTGTTGTAGGAGAGTGTTCCCATTGCTGCCACCTCGCCCAGGAGTTACGTGGCGCCCCGGCGTACCCGTTGCTAGTCCCTTGCATCCTCGCCTTGAAGCTTGGGTGAGTTTTACCCTACAATCTCTTATAGATTCAAAACCCCCAAATTGATTTTGAAACCAACCCCTTTGATTTCGGATTTTAATCTTGAAATTAAAACATTTTTGAAGTGGGACGTGAATTGAGTGTTTCCTAAACCAATTCATTATTGTTTAGTTAAAATGAGTTTCCCTAAATTGTATTTAGGGCCCTAAACCCGATTTGATTTCATTTGAATTTGGTTATGTTTTATAAAATTAATTATGATTTAGTGCGATTAGGACTGTAATTGATGATTCCCAAGTTCTTTTTCATGTCCTTTAATCAAAACAAAGTTTCCTTAAAAGGGTATTGTGAAGCTAAGCTTCGACTGATTTTCTTTGAGATCTTGTTTGGTAATAAGATTGAGTGTTTAGATCAAATTAGAATGTGTATTTGATCATGTGTAATTGATTTCTTAATTTCGGTTGTTGGCGTTGTTGGATTTTCCTCTACAGGGCGTTTGTGACGGCTATGCCTTGATGGAGTAGATGTGAGCTAACGTGAGCATTAAGATGAGGATCCCTTACTTGTCTTCAAAGGTAAGGGAGCTTGCACGAGGATTTTTCTCGATAACCATTTGCTTGTAGTGTAAGTCCCTGTATAATTTATGTGGTTGTGGTTATCTGTTTATGTGGTTTATGTTTGTGTTGTTTATCAATATATTGGTGTTTGATCTGCTTTTAAAATATTTGATTATCGATTGTATATTATATTGCTGATGCATGATTGCGGTGATATAAGCTGATATGTTGTTGAATATTGCTTGTGAGTGTTGTTTGAGAAGCGTGACGAGTGGTGATTACTGAATAGATTAATTAGATAAAAGCTTTAATAAGATGTGTAAATTATATTCAATGTTTTATGGGAGGTTTTGGAATATAATAGTGGTAGAAAATATTATTTTGGAAAAATAATGAGTTTTGAGAAATACTATTACTTTTGATGATTTATTAGTGTAAAGTAATTTATAGTCCATGAAATGAAAGCGTGAAAATGTTCTGTCTTCTAATCTTTATGTAAGAAAGTTTGCATAATATACAAAAGTTACTTTATGAAATTAATTGTTGAAAAGAAGATAATGATGATTTTAGAAAATTATTTAAGTGGAAAAAAGCTAGTTTTGGCTTAAAAAGCTATAAAAGTGATAATTGATGGGAGATTTGGAAAAGTGTAGAAGGTAAGTGTTTTGAAATGGCGGTACATATTTTAAAAGTTAAAACCTCAAGTGACTCACCTTTGTGAAAACTAAGTTTTATTATTTAAGGATTTTATTAATGAATTTCCATTTGGAAAAGATCTACGAAAATCAAAAGTTAATTCAACGGTGTTGAGAGTGTTGTGGAACTTAGTAGCGAGACATCAGGTACCAAGGTTAGTATTGTTATGGACATGAGGTCCTTTGGACTTTGAGGTCGTCACCTATCGTCATGTATACCATATTGAAACATTGAAGATGTTTTCTATTACCACGAACCTAAGGAGCCGGTGCCGGTCGAGAGGTGTGAGTGATTGGGCGTCGGACGGTTTTGGTGAATGCGGGGCAAATATACCCGGTCGTGCAAGTATCCGGTGGTGAGGGCGGTTATCGTATCCACGGGGGATTGGATGTCAACTAGCAATTCACAAACTAAACCAACCTATCTAGACTATGAAGAGAAATCAAAACAAAGCAAAACAAAAGGAATAAAAATCTTTTTGTCTTTTTTTGAACACTTGGAGTGCGGAAAGGATATGTTGAGACTAGACTTCAACAAACCTCTTTCTCATATAATACCCAGGACTAGATACCTCCCATTCACTTCAAATATTAAAATCAATCCACTAAACCTCAAGCCCCGATCTCTCGGATGGCAGCCTAATTCCACTAAGAGACCTAATCTCTTAGGTGGCCTAGATAATGAAATTGCATTAGGATTAGGGATTACGCGTTACTACTAAACCAAACTCCATCTCTATATGCAAGGGTTACTAGGTGATTAATTTCCAGTTCCGGTTACGTCTGAGCGTCTCAGCACATACCAAAACACTAATCGAGTCATGGGGTGCTAGCCCAGATAGCATGCAACGGAAAAATAAACACTAATCCGAAGGCATGAACACGAATAATGGAGTCAAGATAAATACATAATAATAAGTTTGGTTACACTAATCCCCAGCGACAGGGGATTTAACTACTCATATTTAGAAAACCAAACCAGGAAATAGGAGAAAGAGGAGAAAAGAGGCTCCATAGGGCTTTCCATAGTACTCACAACCCCTCTCGGCAACTCCGCTCTAGGGTTGCAATCCTCCCCGTTGCAGCCTCCAAGTGCTCTCTCTACTCAAAACCCTCAGACTAAAGCAAAAACTCAAAAGCGATGATTCTGCCTAAAGCGACGCTTATATGCAACAGTTCCGCCCGAGTTCGCGGCGAATGTATTATCGCGGCGAATATTAAATCACTGTTTCGAGAGGGTTGAACTCGCGAGGCGAAGTTTCTCGCTGGCCGGCCACGATCAAGTGCTACCAAATATGCCGTGAGGGCATTGGGGCCAGGCGTGATGGCTTGGTTTCCGGACTAGCGGGCGAGACAAGGTTCGCGAGGCGGAGCCGAGAAGACACATTTTGCAGACGATCGGCCCCGGGTCGCGAGGCGAATCCCGGTCTCGCGGGCGAATCTCGAGATTACGCGCTCAATTTCTTCTCTTTTAGACTCTATTTCATCCGCTCCATATGGCCAAATGCCTTATTTTCCTTAAGTTCTTTGCCAAAATAACACCAAAAGCAAAAACTTCACTGGATTTCAAGGAAAATCTAACTAAAATCAAACTAAAAATTTGTCTATATAGAAAAATGCATGCAAAAGTGTGCGAGGAAAATATGATGTAAATCCTGTATCAGTGGAGTCTACGTATTGTGATAAAAGTTTTAAGGTTTTAAAACCTATGTAGTGTAAACCATTTTGAGCCGTCGAAGGAAAGATCGAACCGCGAAGAAAAATGGCCGATAAATCTTTTGGCATATTGGCGGGCGTGCTGCGAGGTTAATCATGATATCTTGGTGATAATTAAATTGTCGGCGTATTATTAATCGTGATATCTTGCTGATCTTTAAAATCAGTGTTTCATTATGCCTTAGGCGATGAAGCGTACAATGAAATTCATTGTGCCCGAGGCAATCGACGTACAATGAAAGCGAGAATTATTTTATGATATTCATGTAATCCAGCGTGTTCATTATTGCGCCTTTAGGAAATCGGCGTATAATGAAATTCATAACGCCTAGGCCAAACGACGTGAAATGGAAAAATCCATAAAATCAATTATCCTTTGTCAGGACGGTGGGCTATGAAGTAAAATCGACGTGCCTCTTTGTTGGCGATCCGCTTTGATGCCTCTTTGTCCCGAGCAATCAGCCTCATTTAAATGACATTGGGGTCTCGGGATTAGGTATGAATGTTTAGATGATGTTTTGAAGTGTTCTGCATTGTTTCCAAGCGTTGATGTTTGGTGTAAGAACCGTTGATAAATTATTAGCTTATAAATGCTAGTGTGATAAATGCTTATATGCCATGATGGCGGTGTCGTGCATTTAGTTGTTATTATTCAAAAATTCATATATTGGCGTCTCACCCGCTACGGATATTTGAGTTGCTTTTGGTTGCATTATTGTACCTTGGGTACTTTGTAGTGCCGATGGGATTAGCAGAAAAGTCTTCTAATCACTGGAGACTTAGTCACAGTTTGCTTGATGAAGTACTTGATTGTGAAATGATCCGTGAGTTTTCCTCGAATAACTTTTAGAATGATAACAGGGTTTGAAACTTACATTATTTTTATAAGTATGTATGAGTATGGCTCGAGAGAGCCTTTATTTTAAAATGGGATGTTCATGGCTCGGGAGAGCCTGCTGTGCGAATAAAAACCTAAGCTATTCCTTTTTTGGTCTTGTAAAGCTTATTATTATAATATTTTCTTTAGCATGTGCTGGATGTATTTGGTGTAGCTGAAAATGTAATTATTTAGAGTGTTCTTTTACCAGGATGTCAGAGATTAGGAGAGGAGACTCTATCAAAATTTTCGTAAAAATATTAGTTTTTATTCAAGTATAGTCTTTAAATTAAATAGGCTTTCCAGGCTATGATAGTAATCTGTGTCTTAGATCAAGGCTTAGGTGTGAGTAAGTGACAAAATTTTATATTGATTCGAGACATATGTACTTATATAAATTATTTTAGAAAGCACTGACAAATTATCTTTTAGTTTTATCTCGCATGTTTAAAAGTAATGCCCAAGGGGAGTATTACATTAAGGGAGGACTTTGGCTACTACTCTTAGGCTATATTTAGGATCTCTATTCTTCTTCTTCTCTTATCTCTCTTAGTTTTATTTTCATGTTTGTTAATCCAGGCTTGTCATCACTTGTATGAGCTTGAGTAGTAGTTTAATTTCTAGGGATTGGGGCTATGCTAAGGTTTGTTTATGGCAAATCATTGGTCTTTATCTTTGTTAATTGCGATTTTGTTTTTTAGATCTGGTTTCTAGTGTTTTAGAGTTGCCCTTAAATGCGGTGTACTTATTTGTGTGTGGTAAATTCTGAGAGGAACTTGCGGTGAACCCAGGTGTCAGGATCTATAGAATCGGACCCAGAATTTGAAATCAGGAGTTAGAAGCCGTCCTTCGAGGTCCAGCAATTGTCTAAACGTAAAGGGTCAATTTAATTTGACTACCATGAGAGTAGGGGGTTGGTTTAATTGGGCACGGTTTTGTAACCCGAGAAGGAGCTTAAGCGCTATTTGAGGATAAATTAAACTGAGCAATTTCGATAATTAAAAGGAGTTAGTCAAATTAGTAACATAAATGATCTTGTTAAGTAACCCAAATCCTTTTAGAATCCATTAAAGATCACGAAAAACCATAAATATATTTACTTTTCAGATTTATTTGATTCTGATTTTGAGTTGCTCTCTTATTTGAAATATCAAAACCTTTTCAAAAATCTCTTTCTGATCCGGTTTATCATTTAACAATTAATTAGGAGTTGAGATCCGATTCTGTGGGATCAAATATCTTTATTACTTGGCGACAATTGGTACACGCTACGGATCGCGATGCACTCATACGACATCGGGATTTTAGCGTTGTAGTGGACTTTGCTTTCTCGAATCTCGATTTAATTTTTAAATTTATTTTTACCCGGACCTTTTCTTTTTATTTTAATTTTTATATTTTTAAAAAAATTCAATCTCTTTCTTCTAAAGTAATATCTCTCTTTTTTTTTATGCAAGAATCCACTAAGCCTTGGAAAACTTAGTGAGGTCGATCCAGAAGTCGAGAGGACCTTTCATAGGGCGTAGGAGACTCTGAGAGAGAGAGAGGGAGTTGGTTTCCATTCAACTCGTAGGCGGATCTCTGGGATTCTGAAGCCATTGAAGGACTACAGCCCCAAATCACGAGGGGGTTCTGTTGGATTATATAGGCCGAGAGGGTGTGAGGGGAGAACTGCAACATACCACCAGCACTTTAATCAACATGATTAGCGACATCAGTCGGAGGATTGCCTCGGGAGGGCTTAGGCCGATCCGTAGAGGCATTGTAAGTTCACCAGTGCAATTAGGATTCATGGGCCAGGTCGATCTTGTACGCTTGAGATTATTCCCTACGTCTCACAGTGGAAAAGCAAAAGCATTTCTTGAAACAAGTGCATGGCCATTGTCTACTTGGGACCCAGCTGGAAGCGGGCGTTCTTGGAGAAATTCTTTCCTCAATCCACAGGCCTACATACGAACCAGATCATAGGCTTCTTCCAAGGACGGAGAATGCTTATAAGAAGATTGGGACTTCTGCCCACTCTTCTTGGAGTCGTGTGGCATCATGGTTTTCGAGAGGTGGTTGATGGTGAACACCTTTGCAATGGATTGGATTACTCTTGAAGGTGTCACTTGACCGCTGCGCATTCTTTAGACCTTTATGGAGCCAGGCCTACTCGCGCGGGCATTCAACATCATTGAAAGCGTGGCCTGCTTTACCGCGATGGGGTTGAAGAGGTAATAAGCGAAAAAGATTTCGGGGGTAAGTTTAAATGAATAGCACAAATCTCATAATGTCTAAAATAGACTCACTAAATAAGCGTTTGATACGACTTGAAGGGCTAATCACGAGTGCAATGAGTGTTAATAGCATTGTTTGTGAGATTTGTGGAATGCGAAAGGACATGAAAGCGTAATGGAGTGCCCGTGGTATTGCTCCGCGGTCCAGCCATTGGGAACAGGATTAACTGTATCCTGACTACGACCACCGAACCGAAGTTGCCAAACTATGCTCCTCCCAAATGCTTACAACCAAGGAAGGAAGAACAACCCTTACCTCATCCCGGGAACTCTGTGTCACATTTGAACCATGAGTACGAAGACGAGTAATAGGAAACCCTTGCAGGGTATCCTCGAATGCAGTCTAAACTAAAGTCTTTATTAGGAAAGTTTTGTTGAAACTCTGAGCAAAACAAAATGAAAAGTTTAGACAAAAGGTAGAGAACGATAAAGAGAGGCAAATAAAGAGCTAGCATCTAAGGTAGATAAAGTAGCCATCCATAACGAAGATTCTGAAACTCAGTTGCCAAACGTACGTACTCAAAGACACAAAGGGTACATTCGAGGCCAGCAAGCTAATCGCGATGAGCATTGTAATGCCATATACTTGAGGATGATAAGCTTGGGGTAGCTAAAAGGATGTGGAATGTGAGGAGGACATGGCGAGGATGAAGAGCGGAGCAAAATATGTCCCCACCAGAGTACCAACCACGATACCTTTCCACAAAGTGTTGGGCAAAGAAAAGCTAGTAGATATAGAAACTAAAATGCCTCCAAATTGAAAGACCCAGGTAGTTTCTCCATCGCTTGCTCAAGTGAAGAAGTGCTAATAGGCCGAGCCTTATGTGACTTAGGGGTCTAGTCACCGAGACCGATGGCTCACTATCTTGGGAAAGGTTGGGAACCAAGAGTTGGGTATTTCAAATTCTCCTTACAATTTACGGATGGCTCCCAACTACAAGCTCCTCAAGCACTTAGAAGAACGTTCCGTGAAGGTAGGGAAATTTTCATCCTCGCAGGCTTCCCGGTAATTGGATATGAGAAGTGCATTCCCAATCATTTTGGAAGGCCATTCTTAGGAAGCAGCTGGATCCCAATAATAGGCCGTAAAGAATGGCAAACTCTCTCCGAATATGGAAAAGAAGGTAGGGTAGATTTTTATCGACTAACTCTATAACAACCCTCTTTTGAGAGTCATGTAGTGGGGATCGATAGCGTCTCGAGTGGTAAAGGAAGAATTCAACATGGAAGCGACTCCAGAAGATTTGCATGGCAAATGATGCACCGGTAATAATGAAGATGGAGTTGCTCATCATGTGGAAACAAAACTTTCCAGGCCGACGGGAGGTAGGGCCATAAAACTCAGGTGGAAAGAGCAGAGGAATCGCAGTTGGCCATATAAGACGAATCGGCTCTTTGAGAGGACTCCAGGGAAGGAAGTGTTCACAGCCTTACCCCGGTCGACCGATTGATTTAAAGAAAGTATGGTCAAGCTTAAGACCATAAATTAGCGCTTCTTGGGAGGCAACCCAAGTTTTCTCCCCCTTTCCATTTGTTTTGAATTTAGCTCTTGAATAATTTGAGAAGATCAAGAGGAAAAAAATCATAAATTAATAGATTTGTCAAGTGTTTCCAGGTGAAGAAGGAAGGAAGAGCAAAAGGCAGGACAAATAAGGTCGGAAGTCATCACGCCCGGTAGTGACGGTGGTCGGCCGTGATTAACCTAACAAGTCGAAGGAAGGAGCTCGGCCGCGAGTGACATCCTCCAGGGGCGTGATGAGAAAGGATCGTAAGAGAGTATCACGACCTGGTAGTGATCAGGGTCGCGGCGGTGACATGCCGGCTCCTGCAAACCAGAATTGATCCGCGACCGCGTGATGAGCCTCACGGACAGGTGAGACAATTTCCAACAAGCTTTTGGCGGAATGTGGCGGCGCGCTCTGCCTGGTGAGTTGTTCCATTTTTCTCCTCTCTCGATTATTCACACTGGGGATAATGGTTTTAAGCTTGAGGTAGGGGGAATTTTACAATTTTGCATTTTGCATTTTCATCTTGCATTCATAGGCATAGTTTTGCATGATCAAGTGATCACATTGCCCTTGTTTAGATTATGCCCCAATTTTAAGAACTTGGTGCCAAATAAATTGAGATAATGAATTTTTGAACCCAATTTTTTTTATTCTTGTGATAAGGCTAAAAAAAAGTAAAAATTCTTGAGATAATCTTTTTGATAGTTGATAATTAGCATATGGTTCCTTAGATTTGTGTTTCTCTTGATTTTTGAACTACTAAATGTGAGATTTTGAGCCTAAAGGGTCTCACTAAATCTACCCCATTCTTTTGTGATTGAGTGTTTTTAATTCCTCTTGGATTGAATTCTCTAGAACTTGACTTGAAAGCCGTTTTGAAACTTACAATTTTTTGAAAACATGTTTGAAAATGATTGAGGCACTAGGTATTTTTCGGCCATTCGAGCTTTGAATGATTAAATGCTACCCCTTGGTTGCCGATGTTGAGCTAAAGAAATAAAATCCTTTTCTTGGTACCTTGAAATGTTTTGATGAACTATGCTTGGTATGGCACCTTTTAAAGTATTACAAAAAGGGTAAAAGGTAGTTTGAAAAATTGTGGGATGAGAAAATTAGAAAATATTTCTCTTAAATTGAAAATCTCCCTTCTCCAAATAAATAAAATAAAATAACAAAAAAAATGGAGGGGATGACAAAAGAAAGTGGAAATAAAAAAAGGAGGAAAGAAAGGTGGAAAAAAGTGAACTAAAAGCCCAAAAGGGTATTTTAGAAGGTGTCATGCTTTGCAATGCTTGATATTTTGTTTAGCCTTCTTGAAAATTCCTTTTTCTTGATTTCCCCACCTAACGATTAATCCCGTGGCCCAGAATTCCAAACAAAGTAAAAGACCTTTGATTCATATGTGTTTTCATTAATAAAGTGGAGATTTTGGTTAATAGTCAAGCTTATGGTAGAGTACCTTCCTTGAGGAAATTGAGCGAATTGTCACATACCCTTAAACACTTGAGTGAGGTGAGAAAAGTGCCGAATCAGGAGATGACCTGGAGCTTGGACTTGAAATTGATTGCTCTTGGTTTCATGTAAACATTACATGGATTGGTAACAGGGTTCTTGGTCACCATCCATGGTACGATTGTTTTTTTTTTCACGTAGTGATTAGGAGGACAAGAAAATCTTAAGCTTGGGGTGATTTGATGAGTGTGATTACACATGACATTATCATTTCGCACACATTTGCATAGTAGGCATATTTAATTTGATTTTGTTAATTTTTATCTTGGAATGAAAGCGATTTTGTGGTGTTGTTTTGCAAAATTAAGGATAAAATGCTCCAAGATCAGCCATGATGGAGCTTGGATGAAGATGGGAAAAAGTGAAAAAAACAAGCGAGCCCATCCAGCGGCCTAGCCGTGATGACCATCAGCGGTCGATCGAAACAAAACTGAAAGAAAAAAAGGCAAAAAGTCAGGCTGGTCACGGCCTGCCGTGATGCCCATCACGCCCGTGACGGGACCCAGGCCCGGACCCCTTCTAGGCAGAATGCGTGAGGCCCCAGGCATAGGACATCCACGGTCGTGACGCGCCACTACTTTGGATCTAAAGCAACTGATTTGGATCGATTTGTGTTTGATTGGGATTCTTCCCTAATCTATAAATAAGGCATACGAGCGAGAGTTAAGGGGAGGACTTTTGGCATGCTTACTCTTAGGCTATATTTTAGGATCTCTCTTTTCTATTTTCTCTTCTCCTCTCTTGGTTTATTTTCATGTTGTTAATCCAACGTATCACCATGGCAAGGCTTGAGTAATGGTTTAATTTCTAGGGATTGGGGCTAAGCCCGAGGTTTGTTTATGGCAGTAAATTGATGTTTTATCTTTATTAGTGCGATTTTGCTTTAGATCTCCGTTTTCTAGTGTTTTAATTGCTTGTAAATCATTGCGCACTTATTTGTCATCGTAGACATTCTAAGGAGGAACCTAGCGGTGAACTTAGGTGTCGGATCTATAGAATCAAACTTAGGAGTGAAATCCAGAGTTAGAAGCCCCCCTTAGGTCAGAATTATTGTCACAAAACGTAAGAGGTCCAATTTAAATTCGACTACCACGAGAGTAGGGGTTGGTTTCAATTATGCACGTTTTTATAACCTGAGAGGGAGCTTAAACTATTTGAGGATAAATTAGCCTTCAAGGCAATTTCGATAATTAACAAGGGTTAGTCAAATTAGTAACATAAACGATCTTGTTGGTAACCCAAATCCCTAGGAATCCATTTAGATCTGAAAAACCATAAATAGATTTACTTTATTTATTTGATTCCGATTTTTGAGTTATCTCTTATTTCAAATATCAAAACCTTTTTCAAAAATCTCTTTAAACGGTCGAGTTTTATCATTTAACAATTAATTGCGATTTGAGATCCACGGTCCCCGTGGGATCGATATCTTTATTACTTAGCGACAATTAGGTACACTTGCAGGATCGCATGTGCACTCTGCAACATCATAGGATGTTCCGAAAAAAGTCTATGACGTGCATGTTGCTACTATTAACGCATTTTTATTACCTAAGCTGTAACACCCTGTTTTTCCTATGCTTTACTGTAGCGATAAATATATATTTAAATGTTTTTATTTTAGATTAAACTCAGGATGATTTTCATTAAAATAAAATCATTTTCTTGTGTTGTTATATCACATGAAGTCACGGTAAAATTTTCAGTTGAAAATTCAGACCAGCCCGATCTGCATTTTCACTGTCGGTACAAGTTTACTGTGCGAAAACCCAATTTCAACCGGTGGCTAGGGCCGGTTAGTGTTTTTATTGCGTTTCCTTCAATTGTGGTTATTTTGAAAATTTTCGTTCAAAATAAAAAATAAAATAATTTATTCGGGAGCTAACATAGCAGGAATAATTTCGATCGGAAATGCAGCTGGGTATGAAACGGGCCAGATTAGGGACCATAAAAGAAGTAAGGAGACATTATGGAAGAGGCTATGACACATTCAAAAGTGTAATCATCGCACTTTTCAAATTATAATACTATTCTAATCCAAAAGTCATTTCTCTCTCTTCCTCCATCCAATCAAGCATTAAACCACCAAGCTTGCCAACAAGCTCTCCCTCTCTTCTCCCTTGGCCATGGAACTCTCCCCCTCTCTATATACATCCCTCTCATTTCACTTCATCATCTTCCTTCTTCAAACTCCATTAAAGTTTCATCTTTTTCCTTTCTTCTAAAAGTTCAAGCTCTAAAAGCTTTAGTTTTTATTCATCTTTTCTACTTGAGTTCTTCATTAAAGTTCTTCCTTATACTAATGGTAATGCTATAATATGAATCTTTTTGTAAGTTTCATCTTTTATTTCTTAGTTTAATTTATGTGTTCTTTTATATGTTTTAAACTTCTAAAATCTCTCTAAAATGGTAGAAAACTCCTTTTGAGTTGAAACCACTTTCTATAGTCTTGTATTAACTTATATTATCAAATACTAAGAGGTTGTGTAAAACAAAAATCTCTACCCATGTCTTCCAATGAAGGCGGAATGCTTGCATTTGTGACCAAGGAAGTTTCTGTTTCAACTTTTGGAATATGATCATGTGTTTGAGTTTCTAACTATCCCTTGATCTTGAATCTATAAATCTTGAAAGTTTTGATAGCTTGTTCCTATGAGGCAGTGTTGACGGATCTGGGCAAGTATACCCAGTCGTGCAAGTAATACGGTGGTGAGACCGGTTATCGTATCCACGGGGATTGGATGTCAATTACCAATTCACAAACTCAGTAACTATCTAGACTATGAATAGAAATCAAAACAAACAAAAGAAAAGGAAAAGTTCTTTGAGGAATTCTATCGAACACTTGGAGTGCGAAAGGGATATGTTGGGACTAGACTTCACCAAACCTCCGTCTCATGTACTACCAGGACTAGATACCTCCCATTCATGCTTCAAATATTAAAATCAATCCACTAGATTACTCAAGCCCCGATTCCTTGGATGACAAGAGCCTAAATCCACTAACGAGACCTAATTCCTTAGGTGGCCTAGATTAATGAATTTGCATTAGGATTAGGGATTGCGCGATTACTAGTAAACCAAACTCCATTCCTAGATGCAAGGGTTACTAGGTGATTAAATTCAATTCGGTTCTAATCCGAATTTCCCAATTGCATATCAAAACACTAATCGAGTCATGGGGTGCTAGCCACAACAAGCATTAAGCATGGAAAATTAATCACTAATACGAAGGCATGAACACGGAATAATCGGTCAAGGCAAATACATAATAATCAGTTTGATTACATCTAATCCCAACAAACGGGAATTAGCTACTCATAATTACAGAGAAAGCCAAACCCAGAAAAGTAGTAGATAAAGGAAGAAAGGGAGAACTCCATCGAAGCTTCCCTTTGTTGTCATAGCAACCCCTAACTCAGCTCCTTTTAGGGTTGGAACCCTATCCCAGCCGCATCCTCCAAGTGCCTCCAAGTGCCTCCCTCTAAAACTCTCCAAAAACTTCCTCATTCTGCCCTAAAACAACAATTTATACCAATCAGAGACGCGCACTTCGAGACCTGGCTCCGCGAGGCGAATGTTAAAAATCTGGTCTTTCAGATTGGATCTCTTGCAGGCGAGTGGGTCGCGAGGCGAGCGGTGAGTTCTTCTCAAATACGCCCGTGATGAGTATCGGGACCCGGGCATGATGGCTACAGTCCACGGTCTCGCGAGGCGAGTAGACTCATGGGCGAGGCAGAGAAGATGACATTTCTAGCACAGGCTGGTCTTGAGGCTCGCGAGGTGAGTAGCCTCTTGCGGGCGAGCATTTCCGTGGCGGCTTCGACTTTTGCCTTACGCTGCTTGATCATGGCCGTGATGGAGCTCTGTTTTGCTCATATTCTTCACTTTTCAAGCTCTGTTTCATCCAGGCTCCATCATGGCTGATTTTGATCATTTTTACATTAATTCCTGCAAAACAACACCAAGAAACCGCTTCACCGTTCCAAGGGAAAATCTAACTAAAATCAAATAAAGAATGCCTAATCTATATGAAAAATGCATGCAAAAGTGTACAGAAAAAAATGATGTAAAATCATACTATCAAATCACCCTAGCTTATTCAATTGCTTGTCCTCAAGCAATCACTAAGGCCAGGAAGATCAAGAAAATCAAAGCATGGATAATGAACCAAGAACGAGGTAAATGATCAAGAGCAGGGCATTTCAAACAATTCATCAAGAGACAATCAATTCAAGTCCCAATTAGAGGTTTAGGTTCCTTAGACTCATATCCTCACCTGATTGGGCACTCTTTCTCACTGAAGATCACCCCAAGCTTGTTCATTTGCTTGGCTCTCTTTCTCCACCTCACTCAAGTGTTTAGGGATGTACGACAATTCACTCTATTTTCCTCAATGAATGAATTCTACCATAGGCTTGACTATCAACCACATCTCTACTTTATTAATGAAAACAATTAAGAATCAAGAGGTCTTTACTTTGGTTATGCTGGCCATGGGATTTAACGTTAGGTGGGGAAATCAAGAAAGGACATTTCAAAAGGCTACACAAAATATCAATCATTGCGAGACATGACACCTTCTAAAATACCTTTTTGGGTTTTGATTCCTTTTTCCACCTTTATTTCTTTATTTTTCTTTTTATTTCTCATTTCTTTTTGTCATCCCCTTCTCTATATATTTTTATTTTTATTTTGTTTTTCTTTTGCTTGGAGAAGGGGGGATTTTTCAGCTCAAGAGAAATATTTTTCTGATTCTTTCATCCCAAACTTTTTTCAACTACCTTTTTACCCTTTTGTAGTACTTTAGAAGGTATCCTATCAAGAATCATTCATCAAATTATTCCGGGTACCAAGAAAAGTATTTTATTCATTCAGGCTCAAAATTGGGCAACTAAGGGGTAGCATTTCATCATTCAAAGCTCGAAAGGGGGAAAAATACCTAGTGCCTCAACCATTTTCAAAAATGTTTTCAAAAAATTTTCAAGCTTCAAAACGGTTTGAAGTCAAGTTCTAAGAAAGCAATCCAAGAGGAATAACACTCAATCGAGAAAGAGTGGGGTAGATTTAGTGAGTACAGCTTTTTGGCTCAAAATCTCACATTTTAGTAGTTCAAGAATCAATAAAAACACAAATCTATAGAACCATATAATAATTATCAACTATCCAAGATTATCTCAAACATTTTTATTTGCAGCCATATCACAAGAATAAAAAAAATTGGGTTCACAACTCACTATCTCAATTTAATTGGCACTCAGTTCTCTCACATCAGGATGCAAAATCTAAACAAGGGCAATCTAATTGTGTGATCATTCAAAGCTATCATGAAAAACTATATGAATGCAACATACAAAATGCCAATGCAAAATACCCCTACCCCAAGTTTAAGAATTTACATTGTCCCCAATGTAAACAATCAAGTTGGAGAGAGGAAAGAAAAATGGAGCAGCTTAAGAGGCGGTGGCGGTGTTAGCTAACATTCGGTCAGGAAACTTGTTGGGAAATGCATCACGGCCGTGATGGGTGCTGACTTTTGCTTTTTCTTGTCTTCTTGCTCTTCCTTCCTTCTTTCCCCTGAAATCACTTGGCAATTTTATTAAGTAAAGAAAACTCTTGATCTTCTCAAATTATTCAAGAGTTAAAATTCAAAAACAAAAACTAACTAAAAAAAAGAAAATCCTAAAGAGAGAGGGTTAAGAAAACCTGGGTTGCCTCCCGATGAAGCGCTTATTTAACGTCACTAGCTTGACTTATTAAGAAGCATCCACCTGGATCCCATAACCCGTGGTATAAAGACCGGGGGTGCTCAAGATGTGAGATCCTCCACTCGGATCCCATGGTTTTATGGAGTGGGAACGCTGCAGCGGTAATATGACTCCAACCTTAATTCCTCCTAGCCAGTGTGTGAAAACTCCATTGACTTCTACAATTATGAACACACTTTCTCTCGGGTCAAATGGTGTTTTCACGAGGAAGTGTGACAGAAAAGTGGAAGGGGCTAACTTACCAGTGTCCACACATGCATGCAAGCCAACATATTTATTTAATGCAGCAAAATCAGATTGCTCAACAAGCATGGTGGATTGAATGCTTTCCAAATGCCCTGCCTTCTCACTTGTTCCTCCCCAAGGATGTGTGAAAGGTAATTCCTCTTCTTGTGATTCTCTTACCATCACCACTTCATCTTCAATTTGATCCATTCCCTCAATCAGATTCTGCTCAACTTCTGCTTCATGTGGCTCTATGGGAATCACAATACACGGTGGTGGAGGTGGTAAATATGACAAAAAGGTTTCCCAATCCTCCTTGGAGTATATATATATAAGCTCACCAGTCATATGATCGACTCGTGATGGAATATTATGAGATAGAGAAAACTCCTCGAAGAATTCTCCCAAATTTATATCGTCTTCCCAACACAAGTTATCCTCCAAAATATGACTAGAAGCTTCCTCATCGGGTGGATAATAAAAATTTTCCATGACTTTCATCCACCTTGCAAAAGCAGAACTCAAAACAAAAGATTAAATACATACGAGAAAAATAAAAAGGAATAAAAATGTCTAAATTAGTTGCCTCCTTTGTTACTAATGATATTGGCAAAACCAATCCCCAACAAGGCGCCAAAAACTTGTTGGCGGATGCGGGCAAGTATACCCGGTCGTGCAAGTAATATGGTGGTGAGGACCGGTTATCGTATCCACGGGGATTGGATGTCAATTACCAATTCACAAACTCAGAAACTATCTAGACTATGAAGAGAAATCAAAACAAACAAAAGAAAGGAAAAGTTCTTTGAGGAATTCTATCGAACACTTGGAGTGCGAAAGGGATATGTTGGGACTAGACTTCACCAAACCTCTGTCTCATGTACTACTAGGACTAGATACCACCCATTCATGCTTCAAATATTAAAATCAATCCACTAGATTACTCAAGCCCCGATTCCTCGGATGGCAAGAGCCTAAATCCCACTAATGAGACCTAATTCCTTAGGTGACCTAGATTAATGAATTTGCATTAGGATTAGGGATTACGTGATTACTAGTAAACCAAACTCCATTCCTAGATGCAAGGGTTACTAGGTGATTAAATTCAATTTCGGTTCTAATACGAATTTCCCAATTGCATACCAAAACACTAATCGAGTCATGGGGTGCTAGCCACTGACAAGCATTAATCATAGAAAATTAATCACTAATACGAAGGCATGAACCACGAGAATAATCAGTCAAGGCAAATGCATAATAATCAGTTTGATTACATCTAATCCCAACAAGCGGGAATTAGCTACTCATAATTATAGAGAAAGCCAAACCAGAAAAGTAGTAGAGAAAGGAAGAAAGGGATAACTCCATGAGGCTTCCCCTTTGTTGTCACAACAACCCCTAACTCAGCTCCTTTTAGGGTTGGAACCCCTTCTTCCACCATGACCTCCAAGTGCCTCCCTCTAAAACTCTCCAAAAACTTCCTCATTCTGCCCTAAAATAGTAATTTATACCAATCGGACTCGACTGCCGCTGCGCTCGCTGGCGAGACCTGGCTCGCGAGGTGATTGTTAAAAATCTGGTCTTTCAGAGTTGGATCTCTCGCGAGGCGAAGTGGCTCGTGAGTGGGGCAGTGAGGTTCTTCTCAAATACGCTCGTGATGAGTATCGGGGCACAGGCGTGATGGCCACGGTCCCACGATCTCCGAGGCGAGTAGAATCTCGCGGGCGAGGCGAAGAAGATGACATTTGGCACGAGCTGGTCTTGAGTCTCGCGAGGCGAGTAGCCTCTCGGGGGCGAGCATTTCCCGTGCTGACTTTGACTTTTGCATACGCTACCTTGGTCATGGTCGTGATGGGCTCTGTTTGGCTCTTATTCTTCACTTTTCAAGCTCTGTTTCATCCAGGCTCCATCATGGCTGATTTTGATCATTTTTACATTAATTCCTGCAAAACAACACCAAGAAACGCTTCACCCATTCCAAGGGAAAATCTAACTAAAATCAAATAAAGAATGCCTAATCTATATGAAAAATGCATGCAAAAGTGTACGAGAAAACATGATGTAAAATCACACTATCCAGGCGGGTGTTGACATTTGGGATGCAGTAGAAAATGGACCATTTGTCCCTCTCTTGTAGATGCTAATGGTGCCCCAAGAAATAAGCCTAAAACTGAATGGAATGAGGATGATAAGAAAAGAGTTCAATATAATGCACGTGTTAAGAATATTATAACATCGCTTTAAGCCGTGATGAGTTTTAGGGGTTTCAAATTGCAAATCAGTAAAGGAAATGTGGGAGACATTGCAAGTAACACATGAAGAATCCTTTGAAGAATGCGGATCGAGGAGGCAAACTTGTGCTTGATGACCAGCAATCATAGTGATTCGAGAAAGTGAAGTAAGTTCGATTATCAACCTTTTTATGATGAATTGCAAAATGCTTTTGAAGAACTTCATAATGAATCCATTAGACTTGCTAGATTGCTAACTAAGTCTAAGAAAACCATCACATGCTTAGAGGAGAAAACTCTGTTTTAAACAAAGAGGTAGATCAATAAAAAACAGAAAATTGTGCTTTAAAAGAAAAACTAGCTCTTGTTTTAGATGCATCTATATGTGATAAATGTCCTAAGTTGGAGAAACATATAAATCATTTGAATGGTGATCTATCTAAAATTACTAGTGATAAAGAAATCATGAATGCATCTAGGCTTTGCATTGACTAAAGAGGTTGAAAAACTGAAAAATGACCTAGCAAGATTCACAAGTGGTAGAGATAACTTGAATGCTTTGTTAGGACAGCAAAAATGTGTTTATGATAAGGCTGGAATATGCTATAAACCTAAGATACATGAGAAATCTTTCAAAAAAAATTTTTGTTGCACCTAAGACATCAAACACACCATTTGTTAAATGCAATTTTTGTGCTAGAAAAGGTCACACAAGCTTCTACATGTCATTATAGAAAATCTGCTTATAATGAGTCTAAGTATATATGGGTTCCTAAAGGAACTATTGCTTCAACTAACTCAAAAGGACCCAAACAGATTTGGGCACCTAAAGTAAAAACATGATTCTGTTTTGTAGGTGTATTGGAAAGCCAAGAATGTGAAATGGTATCTTGAAAGTGGTTGTTCCAAGCACATGACTGGAGACAAAAGCAAGTTCATTTCCTTTACCCCTAAGTCGAGTGGTAGTGTTACCTATGGAGACAATAATAAAGGGAGAATACTTGGCATTGGCAACATTGGAAGTGACTCAACAACAATCATTGAGGATGTACTATATGTTGAGGGTGAAACACAACCTAGTAAGTATCAGGTCAACTATATGACAAAGGCTTCAAGGTAAAATTCAATTCCAATATTTGCTTAATAGAAAATCAGCATGATGAAAAATTGAAATTAATTGGACATAGGACAGATAACATCTATATGCTTGATTTAGATAATATCTCTTCAAATACTGCATGCTGTCTTATTTCAAATGAAGAAGAGAATTGGCTTTGGCATAGAAGAATTGCACACATTCACATGAACCACTTGAATAAACTGATTCATAAAGATCTTGTAGTTGGGTTGCCTAAACTGAAATTTGTAAAAGATGGACTATGTGATGCATGTCAAAAAGGAAAGCAAGTTAAGGTCTCTTTTAAACCAAAGAACATTGTTTCAACAACTAGACCCTTGCAACTTTTACACATGGATTTATTTGGTCCATCTAGATCCAAAAGCTTTGGTGGTAACTCGTATGCATTAGTAATAGTAGATGATTACTCTAGATATACATGGACATATTTTCTATCTCATAAGAGTGATTCATTTGCTGCATTTAAGAAAATGGCAAAAATTGTGCAAAATGAAAAGGACGTGAAAATTGTTTTTATAAGAAGTGATTCAAAATGAAGTGTTTGAAAACTTTTGTAATGAGCATGACATTCAACATAATTTTTCTGCTCCTAGAACTCCACAACAAAATGGAGTAGTGGAAAGAAAGAATAAATCATTAGAGGAGATACCAAGAACTATGTTCAACGACTCTAGCTTGCCAAAACATTTTTGGGCAGATCTTTGTCAATACACCTGCTATGTGCTAAATAGATTCTTGATAAGACCAATCTTAAATAAAACCCCTTATGAGCTTTACAAAGGAAGAAAACCAAATATAGTACATTTTCTTGTTTTTTGGTTGCAAATGCTTTGTTCTTAACAATGGAAAGAATAATCTTGGAAAATTTGATGCAAAGGCTGATGAAGGAATTTTACTAGGTTGCTCTCTATCTAGTAAAGCATTTAGAATATATAATAAGAGAACACAAACTATTGAGGAATCTGTGCATGTGACATTTGATGAGTCTAACCCCAAAAAGTTGGGAAATGATTGTTATTGATGATCTTGCAGATTCGATTGAGAAAAATCTCCTAGAAGAGAAACAGGACAATGAAGAAGATGAAAGCTTAAAGAACGAATCGCAGACAGCGGAGCAAACAAGCAAGTGCTTTGAACTACAAAAGGAATGGAGGATATGAGAAATCATCCAATTGATAACATCATCGGTTACAAAGGGGTAACTACTAGACAATCTATTAGAAATGTTTGTAATCATATGGTATTTGTGTCTCAAGTAGAACCTAAGAACATAGATGATGCTATAATTGATGAACATTGGATGATGGCTATGCAAGATGAGTTAAACCAGTTTGAAAGAAACCAAGTTTGGAAACTAGTGCCTAAACCCAATAACTGTCAAGTAATAGGTACAAAATGGGTTTTTAGGAATAAAGTAGATGAAAATGGTGTAATTGTAAGAAACAAGGCTAGATTGGTAGCCAAATGGTATAACCAAGAAGAAGGCATAGATTATGATGAAACATATGCACCAAGAGCAAGATTAGATGCTATAAGAATGCTACTTGCTTATGCTTGCATAATGGGATTTAAATTGTATCAAATGGATTTTAAGAGTGCTTTCTTAAATGGATTTATACAAGAGGAAGTGTATGTTGGTCAACCACCTGGTTTTGAGAATAATGAATTGCCTACCCATGTTTATAAACTATCTAAAGCACTATATGGCTTAAAGCAAGCTCCTAGAGCTTGGTATGAAAGGTTAAGTAATTTTCTCATTGAAAAAGGATTTAAAAGAGGCAAAGTTGACACAACTTTGTTCACTAAGAAAAAGGCACACAACATTTTACTTGTACAAATATATGTGGGTGATATAATTTTTGGTGCCACTAATGAGCATTTGAGAAATGAGTTTACAATTCTTATGCAGAGTGAGTTTGAAATGTCAATGATGGGTGAGCTGAACTTTTTCCTTGGGGCTGCAAATAAAGCAAACTGAAAATGGAATCTTTGTTAGCCAAACCAAGTACTGCAATGAGTTGATCAAGAAGCATGGAAAATACTAAGGAGATGGCTACTCCAATGAGTACCTCCTGTTATCTGGACAAGGATGAGCAAGGTAAACCTGTTGATGTTTCTAAATTCAGAGGTATGATAGGCTCACTACTTTATCTTACTGCTAGTAGGCCCGATATCATGTTCGGGGTATGCATGTGTGCTAGGTATCAAGCAAATCCAAAAGAATCACACTTAACAAACATTTAAAAGGATAATTAAGTATTTGTTGGAACAAAAGACATGGGATTTTGGTATACCAAGGGAGCTACATGTACTTTAATTAGCTATTCAGACTCTAATTTTGCTGGTTGTAAACTGGATAGATAGAGTACTAGTGGAACTTTCCATTTACTAGGAAACTCATTAGTATCATGGTTCAAGTAAAAACAATCTAGTGTGGCTTTATCCACCGGAGAGGCTGAATATGTAGTAGGTGGTAGTCATTGTGCACAGGTTTTATGGATGAAACAACAATTAGTTGATTATGGTGTGCAACTAAACCAAGTTCCTATTATATGTGACAATACGAGTGCAATTAACCTAACTAAGAATCCCATAATGCACTCTAGAACTAAACACATAGAAATCAAACATCATTTCATTATAGATCATATTCGGAGTAGAGAAATTGAGATTGAATAAGTTGACACAACTAAACAACTTGCCGATATCTTTACCAAGCCCTTGAACAAGGAAAGCTTCTTTTTCATTAGAAGAGAATTGGGCATAATCGATCAATCCTATATCTAATCTCTAAAGAAACAAAAAGAAAATCAAAAGGGGAGGAAAATTAGATGGACGCACTTATTCTTTGATTTGTCCCCTGTACCTATCCCTCTATCATGAACAATTTTATATGCTATGTTTGAATGTTTAAAAGCTTACCTTCTCTATCGCTTTAAATGTTTATTTTCTTTACCTTTGTTATAATGCCAAAAGGGGAGGAAAAAGTATGATATAGGGAAAGGGGATAATAACAAATTATACATGGAGAAAAAAAAAAGTATGATATAGAGAAAAGGGATAATAACAAAATTATACATGCATATGTTGAGGGGGAGCTAATAAGCTTACATGATTAATAGGAGTAAATCAAATTCTGCTTTGCTAATATTTTTTGCTCGATATACTTCACTCTGACTGCTCTGATACCATGATATAAATCTGTCTAAAACATTTAGCTTCTGCTACACTTATACTCTGATCTTATAATTTGTTAAATGGTTTGTCATAATCAATAAGGGGGAGATTTTTAGACTCAATGACATAGAGATTTTGATATATGACAAATACAACTTAATATGAATGCAAGTGATTTAGTGTCAAATTAGCAAAGACATGTATCAAGCAGTGATCAACAAGTTCAGTGAGCAATCAAAGGAGAATATTCAAGGAAGAACTTGGAGGAATCAAAGAGCAAAGACAAAGATCAAGGAATCATCAAGACAAGAGCTTAAAGGAGAAATTATATTTAAGTCTTTGATGATTTGTAAGAGATGAAATATCTTATTCACAAATAGCTCAATTAAAAAGATGCATGAAGAAAATCATTTTTCATAACCTGCATTAAAAGGAATAAGTTTTCGTTAATGAAAATGATTTTGGAAATAAGATTTTTTAATCCAAGCGCTCGTCAAACACAGGGCGTAATACAAGCGCTCGTCAATAAAGTGATACAAGCGCTCGTCCACTAAAGTGATTGAAGTGTCGTCCAATAAAATGATACAAGCGCTCATCCACTAAAGTGATAGAAGTGCTCGTCCCCATTGAAGTGATAGAAGTGCTCGTCCACTAAGGTGACGAAGCGCTCGTCCACACAAGTCTTTGGACTTTCTAAGATCTTAATGAGAAGCTTCATCCAATGACATGGCATATGGAGCTCGTCTACTAGTTGGAGCACGTCCGGTTACTTTGTGTTTTAGTACTCCGTCATTGCGTGACAGATGGAGCTCGTCTACTAAATGGAGCTTGTCCAATTACTTTGTGTTTTAGTACTCCCGTCCTACCGACATGGCACATGGAGCTCATCTACTAGCCCATCCGATTGTAAAATCTTAATGGCTAGATGGACGCAAATTCTATAAGAACTATCGGAATCTTATTTCAAGAAGCGAGAATCAAGAAAGCAGATTTCGTTAAATCATATCCAAATCTGTTTTGATTGATCCCAACGACTATAACTTGTTTTCTATATAAAGAGGGATCAATGGAACACTTTTACAATATATACGAATATCATAACATATCACAGTTTTACGAAATCAATTTGAGAAAGCAATTGTGAAAATCATTCATCATCTTTCTTGAGCTTCTTTGTGAAAAGAGTGTTTCAATACTCATAAGTGCTTCAATTTGTTTATCGACTATTGAGAGTTAGGAATCAATTTTTGTTTTTTATTTCGATTGTAAAGAGAGAGGGAGTCTCTCTGAGTGATTAGGGTGAGGTATCCGTAAGGTTGAACATTGAGGCTCTTCACAAGAGTGTGGTATCTCGAGGTGAAGGAGTGCCCTGTGGTGTAAAGGTTTTTCAAGCTACCTGGTAAAGCTTGTGTGTTAGTGTGTGAAATCCCACAGGTGGAGTGGGGACTGGATATAGGTCACAATGGAGGTGACTGAACCGGGATAAATCTGGTTGTGTAGTATCTCTAAACTCAAACTCCTTTACTTTCTGTTTATGATCAAGAACCTGTGACTTTGATGTTTAAAGTTCAATATAATTTATGTTCTTGATCTATATAAACTATATTGAAACCTGAGTTTGATTGTAATCAAGTTTGTGTTATCTGCGTTCAAAACTGAGTTGATCAAAACCATTCTTGATTACTAAAAACCGAATTATTAACAAATTGAAACATGCAAGTTCGTTCTTGGTTGTTAATGCTTGTATCTGAAACTTGCATAACTTGTTCTCAATCTTTAAATGTTTAATCAGTTTCTGTATTTTTTTATTACTTGAGTTATTGAACCTGAATCTATTCTCTATTAATTCTGAATTAATCTTTCTTATCCTCATCACCTTCTATTCAAGATTTTGTAAAAGCCCTTCATTGATTTTGTAAAAGATCCTGAGGCCACAAATCCA
>JAUPTC010001315.1:0-25506 GCA_030762895.1 Sophora flavescens
GTTTTTGAACTGAAAAATCATGGAATTTGTGTTTTTTATGTTGGACTTCTAAATATTTTTTTATATTGACAAATAGCGCTGGAGTGTAGATATCCTTAAAGATGGAATTGAAACCAAAGAAACCAAATCTCACAGCACAATGTGAGAAGGAAAATAGTGAGAATCCGAACATACTTGATATATACAATTAACACTTGTTATAAGGTTATTATTTTATCTAAAACTTATTTGGTCCAACTTTTCATTTTGACTTTGAATTTTATTGTTTGATGCTGACAGAGGACTGTGCACATGTAAGGCAAGAATAGTAGTGTAGTGAAGTGCCTCGTCTATGTGTAGCTCGTGCTCAACATCACCCGAATCCATCATCTCCAATTCCTCGTCATTCGTTACTCCCAAGTTTTTCTTCTCTTTTATTTTATCTTGAGGAATGTTTTGTTGTCTGTTTTGGTTTGCAAAACTCACAAGGTTCCCGCTACTCCACGTTGTGGCAGATTGTAAAACCCCCCATTTTGAGTCCAGCCTTCAGTGAAATACAACCTTCATTAAAAATAAATAAATTTTTAAATTTTACATAACTATATATAAAGACACAAAATAGAAAAGTTAATATTACTGACAATTCATTTTCTAACAACAATATAAACAGTTTTTAAAACAACATCAATCAGATTTCTAACACTGCAAAACCACATCCATTTGGTATAAGCTTCTTCATAAACATTATCTTTAATAAAAACAACAAATGCAACGTAAAACTATAAAGGTTACTATTATTTTCCTAGTTTCCTCCACTTTCCCAGTAGCAACCAAACAATCAGAGTGGTGGCATGAAAATTCGCTTTCACCATACTTTTACATCTATATTAGCAAATCAGTTCAGAAAATTTGTTCCATCTCACACTTAGAGAATTGTGTTTATCCAAAGTTATATTTATGTCTTTCAATAAGTTAATGAGAATACCTTTTCATCTATAAGTAACTTATCATAGCTTTTAATTTGATATTTTGTACCTGTTGCATAGTTGTCCATGCATGAATAAGTCTGACCATAATTTCAACATATCGTCTCCTTCACAATTGTTGTCATGCTTTGTGCCAGTATGTAAAGGGCAAATCCTTCCTTTTCTCTATGATAGGCATATAAGCAGAAATAACAGAAGTTGCACATTCTGCAAGCAACCATAGTTTAGGCAAGCATGAAATAAATGACTTTCCAGTGAGAAGCATCCATTTATACATGCAAGCAATTATCAGTAACAAAGGAAAGGAGCATCTCCGGATCATAGTCGTTCAGATTATCAAAAAATATTCCTCCAAGCCCTATCCTTTCACCTCGATATTGAATGTAGAATTAAGAGGCAAAATAAGGAAAAACAATCAACAACAGCATATGCCATTCATTTATAAGGTTCAATTAGAATAAATATTTTATATTGAATCCACTCTAACCCCTTGGGCATGACAGAATGACAGATAACAGCTATCTAATTACATCGATACCACCTATCCATTCACACGAACGCTCAGGTAAGATTTCATAATAATCACGACAATTTTTGCCTCAAGATAGAGGCTTCTCAATGTTGGTTGAGTTAATTAAAAAATAATCCACGTGTTTACTTTTTTATTCGGATTTGATGTGAAAAGTAATTGAGTAATTATACGTCTTATTCTTGTCCTCAGCTCAATTAATTGTTACCTCAATTTCCAATTTCATTTCTATTATAATTGCGAATTTCACTACATTCCAATCATCGCTCGTTTCCATTTTTTCTTTCACTTGCTAAGGCTGCTCCTCTCATTTCAGTTCTAAATTTCATAGCGTCTACCTGTCCTACTTTCTCTTCGTCATGGACTCCCAGCCATGAGTATTTGTAGGAAACCAGAACATTTGTGTTTGTGCTTCTTGACATCTTTTTTGTTTTTGCATTTTGATATTTATGTTAGTTTATTTATCACTATTCAATGAAACTTCTATGTTTCTGATGCTTTGAATTTCCTCCTTTTTTAAACTCTAAACTACCACTCTGTTTTGTAGTGAATAGGTTTTGTTAGGCTACTATGTTCTGACGGGTAGTATATATTTAGTAAGTTTGTTCTATTCTTAGCCAGATATTGTATTTTGATGAGTTAAAAAAATATGGACTCATGCTTTCATGTTTTTCATGTTATTTGTTGCCTAAAGTAGTCATTCATTCCAGACTAAGAGCATCTATTTGAGCTCCATCTCCCACATTCAAACCTTTCCTTTCTATCTAATCCTTGCCTTATCAGTCGCTTAGTCATAGACACCAAAAAAAAGTCATAGACTTCTTCATGTGATAACATGTCCACTATCATCTAATCGCTTCACTCTTTTTGTTGCTGCTCCAGCATCAAAAATCTTCTTCCCATTCCGCCACCTCAACAACACAAATGTTTTTCCCATTCCATCACCTCAACAACGGTCATTGTCGTTACCCATTTACCACCATTGGTTTCATGTTTATTTCAGCCTCCAATATAATTCATCATATATTAAATTTATCATAAATAATAAGAACAAACAGATAAACAAAATGACCAGATGACAAAACCATGGGAAAGCATGAGTGAAGAGACAAAATTTTGTCACTATAAAATAAATTCAGTGCAGTAGTAAACTGTTCCGTCCAAATATCTCAGATGAGAGATACTCGGCCGAAAAAAGTCTAGTGGGTTTGTTTTGGAGTTAGCTTGACAGAATGTGAATTCTGCTCCTACGTATCCAGATGGGAATCAAAGCAAACGTAGTTGTGAGTGAGGGGGTTGGACCCCTATTTATAGATATTTTCAGTGCAACCGCTTGAGTAAGACGGTTACTGAGATCCTATTTGTTAGGATCAGATCGTTCTTGTAGTTAGACAATTGATATGGATAAGGCTCCGAGTTATACGGAGAGATATTTGGACCAACGAGATATTCGGCCCAGTCAGTTGCGGCTGGATAGCGCGGAGGCCGAGATATCTTCATTCGTGGTCTGGTGTGGAATAGGACCGAGTAGTTAT
Source organism: Sophora flavescens (assembly GCA_030762895.1). Taxonomy (NCBI): domain Eukaryota; kingdom Viridiplantae; phylum Streptophyta; class Magnoliopsida; order Fabales; family Fabaceae; genus Sophora; species Sophora flavescens. The sequence goes on from JAUPTC010001315.1 coordinate 3,030, forward strand.
CCTCGGGTGTCAAGTGTATCAACAGGTCTTCGGCTCTATGGGAGTCCGGGTCCGGGTCACGGCCCACTTACGAGAGTGAGCTCGGTCGTGTTGACAATCCTCGGCCTTATATCTTCGGCCAGTACACAAGCCCCCCGAGCTCCGAGCTTAAATAAGCGAAAGAGCTGATAAGCATGAAACCGAGCTTACTCTTCGGCCACACAAACTTCCGCATTCTCAGCTGTTATTTCAATCAAATCTTTCCTCTTTGTCAAAGAAAGCAATCATTCCCCCTAACACTTCTGCGGCACGCTTTAGGTAAGAAACCCTAGAGTTCCGCGCCCAATTAATGAGGGGAAAATCAAAAGTCGCGCCTTTTGGGCTTGATGGAACGTGGGCCGTTGATCGTGTCATCAACCGCAGCTACAAATATCCCCTCCGACTCCAACTCCCTTCTACCTTGCCTATCCCCCTTCGCCCCTCACCTTCGTCTTCCAAGTTTCTGCCACCACTCTTCTGTCTGTCATTCTTCAGGTACGCCCCGTCTCCTTCTCTTCTTCGTGCTTTTAAATTTAATTTCTGCTTACCAAATGAGTTCGTCCATGTCTTCTGAGTCCAATACCTCGCCTCTAATTGAGCGCGAGGTTACCCTCATTGGGGGTTCTCTTTCCGCTTCTTCTGTTCCTTCACAGGAACTGCACGTCGGAGAGGCGGAACCGTCCTCCTCCCGGTCGTCTTCAACTGATTCTGATTCTAATTCTTCTGAGTCCGATTCTCCTAGGTCTGGCTCTCCCTCTCCCCCAGTGTCCAAATCCTCCGCTCGCAAACAACGCCTAAGGATTCCAAAAGACCCTATTCCCGATATTACCCTTCCTGGGTATACCTGGGTTAAAGGCGAGGTTGGGACCTTTTTCTCTGACTTCCAGACTCCAGAATCAATTGATCAACTTCGGTCCCAAATTAATATCTCGGCGTCTGGAGACGAGTCCGAGTTTATTTGTTCTCCATGCTCGGGTACCGAGTGCGTCTTTCTCAGGGCTCGTCCTTCCGAGTCCCCCCTTTACATACATGTACAAAACATTATTTGATAAGCTGCGTGTGTCTCTTCCTTTTACCGAGTTTGAGTGTGACATTCTGAGAACCATGAACGTCGCACCTACTCAGCTCCATCCCAACAGTTGGGCTTTTATGAAAGCCTTTCAAATCTTATGTAAATACCTCGGGATGGAGCCCACCACTCCAAAAATTTTGTATTTTTACCAAACAAGGTTTGGTGAGAAAATGGGATGGATTTCCCTTAATGGGCTGAACCGGAGAGAACTGCTTAGTCTATACACATCGTCGTATAAAGATTTCAAAGTCGGCTTTTTCCGAGTTCGCCTCGGGCTCTCACTCCTCCCACTTTTTTGACGATGATAACTGCGCCAAGTTTACTTTATACTGGCAATCCTCCCCCACAAAATTCGTTGGCTTTGAGTACCAATCCCTTCCGGCCGAGGATAGGCGGGATATAGACATACTAGAAAAACTTCCTCGGCCCCTCCATTGTGGGACGCCTCGAAACTCCCCTTCATCTACTCCGAGAACCGACCTGAAAAGTAAGTGCTCGGCTTTTAGTTTTTGAATCTTTTCTCAGTATGTGTTCATTGTACTAACCACTCTTTCTTTTGGCAGTCATCATGGGGAAATTCGACTTCTCCAAGCTTGTAAGGGACTGCTGCAAAAGAGAGGTCGGGTCCCTCCGCAACCGAGAAAAGAAGAAAAGACCTCCTCCCACCAAGGCCTCTGCGAAGGGAACTTCATCATCCGCCCCTCAAAAAGAAAGAGGGTAGAGGTTGTAGTTGACACCGAAGATTCTCCCCCACCTCGTCCAAGTCCCCCACACCCTACTACTCGGGAGACCGAATCATGGGCGAGAAGAACAACCCCTCCATCCACCGAGCTGAAATGGTACAATACTTCTCTAAAGGCGGGGACCTCATCCTCCCGGGGTGAAGACTTCAACCCCTTCCCTTCTTTCGACTCAAACTTCCTAAAGCCCACAGAGATCTCCAAGTTAACGAGGCAACAAGGGGTTCAATCGGCATGGAGGCTCTCTCCACCTATCGCATCCGAGCTGCTGCCTTGGCCCGCTTTTGCAGCCGAGATTTAGTGGAGGGTGAAAGGAAGTATCGACATCGGGAGCCGAACTCGGCTTCTATTGAGAAGTCGAAGGGGGATTTTACCCGGACCTCCACGAGCATGGCGAGCTGGCCAAGGCTAACAATCTCCCGAACACTACCATCACCGAGTTGAATGGCCGGTAACTCCGAGCTTAACACCAAAGCAAAATTTGCCGAGGAGAGTAAAGCTCAGTCAAGAAGGTAGAGCTCGTCTTGAAGAGGAGCTCAATAAGGCTCAAGTGAAATTGAGCAAATTAAAGCCGCCATGGAGGCCGAGACCAAGGCTAGGATGGAGCTCCAGGAGGATGTAAAAGAGGTCACTAACTGCATTATTATCGAGCATCGGAAGGTTTTGACAAGGCCATCTGCCAAAGTTGAGGTTCTTGCCCGGGGTTGATCTTTCGGGAGTGGATGTCAATAAAGAGGGTCTTGAACGGGGAACTTGTTCCCATAATTCCCGAAGAGGAAGAGGAGGTGGAAGGGGCTGAAGATTCCCCCGAGGATCATATTGAGGCCGAGGAGAGTCATAGGGACGAGTAACTTAGTTTTTTGTTTTCTTCATCCCTTGTACTGGGCTTGTGCCCTTGTAACTTTGTTTTACTTAAGGAAAACTGTTACCATTTTGATGACTTTCCCTTTTCTTGTAGCCTCTTGTTTGGCTGAGATACACTTGAAGTATTTTTTTATCTTCCGACGTTGTATTCGGCCTGTTTAAACAAATCTTCGGTTAAGACCGAGGTATTCTACCGTCCATATTAGAAACGGACGGTAGTTGTCACACGTGAAACACATGATTCACGCCTTACGCATGCAGTCACGCATTATATGCTTTGGAAACCGTAGTGGGTTCATGCAATTAATGCTTTTTGCTGAGTTTCGAGATTTGTTTTTCCAACAAACCTTTTCCTGAGCTGTATTTCTTCCTTTCCAACGCCTCTCACCCCTTATAAATAGGGCTATTTTTTCTTGCTCCACTTACTCATTCTTCATTCTTTCCCACCACCCAAATTCGCCTTCCTTCAACCCGAGTAGTTCTAATGATAGTGTTAGGGGTTTATGCTCCCCTCTCCCAGTTAACATCCTTTTTTGAGTTTCATAGCTGCCAAAAAGGATGTAAGTGGGAGATGGGATCCAGAATTCCTTTTACAATTCAATCCTCCAAGAAGGATGTTAACTGGGAGAATGGCAGTCTTCGGGAGTGGAGAAAGGGGTAGAGGCCGTCTACTACCTGACCGGGCCGAGCACCTCATCGTCCAGCTTTCGCAGGGGGAAGTGACTACTTTTCCCCATGAGGGAAAGTCGTGGTGTCCGATTGGGGAGACTACTGGCCACCTGATCTTGCCCCTACCCTAATTGGGGAGACGACTGGCAACCCGGGCGGGCCTTATCTTCAATTTCAGCCCTTTATGCAAGTCGTAGTACTTTCTAGTACTCGACTCGTACCTTGTTTTTACTTTCGACATTGTACTCGGTATTATCAATAAATTTTAATGGCTCAGATCTCCGCCTTTAGATTACAATTTTATTCTCCATCGCTTGTATTTTATTTCACTTAAGTAATTTCAAATGCTAGTACTCGGCCTTCAGGCTCAAACTTGGCATTAAACAATTTAGTTGGCTCGAACTCTGCTTTTAGGCTCAAACTTGGCCTTAAACAATTTAATGGCTCGTACTCGGCCTTCAGGCTTAAACTTGGCCTTAAACAATTTAATGGCTCGTATTCGGCCTTCAGGCTCAAACTTGGCCTTAAATAGTTTAGTGGCTCGTACTCGGCCTTCAGGCACAAACTTGGCCTTAAATAATTTAATGGCTCGTACTCGGCCTTCAGGCTCAAACTTGGCCTTAAACAATTTAGTGGCTCGCACTCGGCCTTCAGGCTCAAACTTGGCCTTAAACAATTTAATTGGCTCGAACTTGGCCTTTAGGCTCAAACTTGGCCTTAAGCAATTTGATTGGCTCGTACTCGGCATTTAGGCTCAAACTTGGCCTTAAACAATTTAATGTTCAGAAACACATACCTCTGCAAATTAAGAAAACAAAACAATGTTCATGATAAATTCTTTTATTGGATAAAAGGAAGTCTACGGTGTGCCTCGTTAAAACCTTCTCGGCCAAAACCCTTTTTGGGACAAAATACCGAGGTAGGAAAAAGAGTACATCACCCGACTATATACATCAACTATAATAAAATTTTAAATGCGAAGCGCCCAAGTCCCGGGATAGGCTTCCTGACAACTCTTCTAACCTATATGCTCCGTTTCCCAAGTTTTCTACCACCCCGAATGGCCCTCCCCGGTTGGCCGCCAACTTGCCTTTCGTGTGATCCTTCCTTGCTTCTCCTTTTATCCTCGCACCAAGTCTCCACGCAGGAAACTCCTTGGTTTCACTTTTGAATTATACCTCCTAGTTGCTCTCTGCTTGCAAGCTTCCTCTCCGATTTTGGCCTCCTCCCCGATTTCCTCTACCAAGTCAAGTTCGACCCTTAAATTGCTTTCATTATCATTCGGCTCATGTTGCATACGTCGGAAAGACGACTCACCAACCTCCACCGGGATCATGGCGTCTGCTCCATATGTCACCGAAGCGGTGTTTCTTGAGTGGTGGATTGAGGCGTGCAGCTGGTAGGCCCGAGAGGATACCGGGTAATTCTTCCGCCCAAGATCCTTTGGATTTTCCTACTCTCTTCTTCAATTCTCCGAGAATGACCTTGTTGGCTGCCTCGGCTTGCCCATTGGTTCGAGGATGTTCGACCGACGTGACGTGGTGTTTAACACCGAGGTTGGCATAGAATTCTTGCAATGTCTTATCTATAAACCTGCCTTCCGTTGTCTCGTGACGATTGCAAAGGGAATTCGTGTCTCTGAGATGAGACTTTTCCATACAAACTTTTGTACCTTCTCTGTGGTAATTTTCGCCAAAGGTTCTGCTTCAATCCATTTTGTAAAGTAATCTCTGCTACCAGGAGGAATTTGACTTAACCTTTGGCCACGAGGAATGGCCCCAAAGATATCCACTCCCCACATAGCAAAAGGCCAAGGCGAGTTTAATGTGTGAAGTCCTTCGGGAGGGGTACGACTTACATTGGAAAATCTTTGGCACTCATCACATTGCTTCATCCACTCAATGCAATATGATCGGATGGTAGGCCAATAGTACCCGCTTCGGACTACCTTGGAGGCCATTGATCTCCGCCCAGCAGTGAAAACCACAGATTCCTCTCGTGAACCTCTTCCATGACGTATTTTGATTGTGCCTTTGTCGGACATTTTAGCAACCGATGCGAGAATCCCCGCTTAAATAATTCTCCGGAAACAATAGCAAAGTGACTTGCCCCGAGCCCGATCTTCCCGGCCTCAACGTGATCTCGGGGCAGAGTTTCGAGGATAAATACTCCCATATGGGTGTCATCCATTCTCGGTCAACCGGCTCGTTGGCCATCACCTCCCAAACGTGACACTCGTTCTCATTTAGGGTTTCTTGAATAACTGTTCTATGGTGGCCCGCTTCTTTGTATTGGCTAATTTGGACAGCAGATCGGCCGGGTATTTTCTTCTCGGGAATGTGCTCAACAGCAAATTTCTCAAAGTTGGAGATTAATTGGTTGACCTTACATAAATACTTTGGTGAGCCGAGGCTCTTTCGCTTGGTACCCTCCAGATATTTGCCCTGTGACTAGCCGTGAATCACCCCGGCATCCAATGACCTTCGCCCCCATTTCCTTTGCAAGTGATAATACCGCTATCAAAGCTTCATATTCGGCTTGGTTGTTTGAGGTTTTGAACTCAAACTTTAGTGACTGTTCCAGGATCGATCTCCCTGCCTTCCGGAATCACCCCACCCACCACCTCGACATTCGAGGATCCATCCACATACAAACTCCACCAGATATCCCGGTTATCGGGTGTGGATTGAGCTCGGCCACGAAGCTCGGAGAGACATTGAGCTTTCAGAGGGCCTCTCAACTCGTATTTCAGGTCGAACTCGGATAACTCTACCACCAAGCAATCATACGTCCCGCCAACTCGGCTTTTGAGAATCCTTAATCGGGTGATCGGTTTTGACAATCACCTGGTGACTTTGGAAATACGGCCATAATCGCCGAGCTGCAGCTACTGTGGCCAAAACCAGCTTTTCTATGACTTGGTACCGGTTTCGGCATCATGAAGAACCCCCGCTAATGAAGTACACCGCATTTGAACTTTCTCCACTTCTCGTACAATGATCGCACCGATGGCATGCTCGGTGGTCGACAGTATAAGTACAACTCTTTCCCTGAGAGATGGGTCGAGTTAATATCGGTGGAGAAGACAAAAGGCCTTGAAATCGACGAAGGCCCTCTCGCATTCCTCGGTCCATGTGAAGGTTTGAGGCCTCTTCATAACCCAAAGAAAGGCCGAGCTTTCTCGCAGATCCGGGTAGGAACCGAGATAATGATGTCACCTGGCCCCGCAAGTCTTTGCACTTCTTTAATATTTTGTGGGCTTCACATCTCAATCACAGCCCGGCATTTATCAGATTGGCCTCGATTCCCGGTGTTTCAACATGAAGCCGAGGAATTTTCCACCCTGGACACCGAAAACACACTTCTCCGGATTCAACCTTATATTATACTTTCTCAGCTGCTGAAAAATTTCCTCCAGATCTTTTGGGTGGCTGTTGGGGTCATCGGATTTTACAACCATGTCATCCACATAAACCTCCATAGTCCTTCCGATTTGTTTTTGAACACCTGTCCATGAGCCTTTGGTATGTAGCTCCATCATTTTTCACCCGAATGGCATTACCGTGAATGAGAATTCGAGCCTTCGATTATGAAAGTCGTTTTCTCCTCATCCGGGGATACATTCGGATCCGATTGTACCCCCGAGTATGCATCCAAGAAACTCAAAATTCTATATCCGGAGGCTCCATCCACCAGCCTATCAATACCTAGCAAAGGATAGGAATCCTTTGGGCAAGCTTTATTCAAACGTGTAATCGGTGCACATGCGCCCACTTGCCATTTGCTTTTTGACCGTAACAACGTTGGTCATCCGGTAGTGTACTCTACTTTCGAATAAAGTTGGCCTGGACCAACTTCGCGTTTCCTCTTCCACAACCTTTCTCCTCTCCTCACCAAGTCTCCTTTCCTTTGGGCCACCGGTTTCGCCTGGACAAATTGCCGCTTGTGGCACAAGAAGTCGGGATCAATTCCCGCATATCTCCGACGTGGTCCAGCGTAATAGGTCAGCGTTGCTACGAAGCACTTCCTTTATTTTATCTTTCAAATTACTCAAGTTGACCGGGCCGAGTTTGGTGCACTCGATCGGATCGCGAACCGAGCTGAAACGCTTCCAACTCCTCAATGGGTTGTGGCCGTTGTTCCCGCATGTCCATTCTTGGGTCCAGTTCAACAGAGTTAACAGAATTTCTGGACTTGTCCTTTCCCCGTCCAATGTTTTCGCAGTGTAGGCTCGAGTTTGCTTACTGCAAACTATCAAAGATAAGACTGCCCTGGCCATTTTCTCGATCAGCCTGAGAAAGCAACTATATCTCCCATGTTGGAAGGGAATTTCATTGTGAGGTGGGGAGTAGAGACCACAACTCCTAACTCGCTCAAAGATGGTCTTCCGATCGTGATATTGTACGATGTTACTGCGTTAACCAACACGTACCTGACCATGATAGTCTTGGATGCTTTGCCATCCCCAAAAGTAGTCAGGAGGTCAATGTATCCTCGTGTATCCACTTATTCCCCTGCAAAGCCGACGAGCTTACTATCGAATGGCTGAATAGATTTCTCTGGGATCCCGAGCTTCTGAAATGTTGAATAATATAAGATATCCGCCGAGCTCCCCTGGTCGACAAGCGGTTCTTTTGACCGAGAAATTAGCCAACTGCACGGTGATTACCATAGGGTCATCTTGATTAGGATCCACCCCCACGAAGTCTTCGTCAGAAAAGATAATAGGTGGGGAAATCCTCGGGGGTTTGCCGGATACCAAGTTGACAGCCCGAATAGCCCGCAGGTGCTTTCTCCGAGCTGAACTTGTTGTGCCTCCCCCTACAAATCCACCTGAAATAGTGTTTATCACACCTCGGACCACATTATCCCTCCCTCTCGCCTTTCATTTCGCCTTCTCTCGGTCTCTGTTCTTTCATTATTTTGTCGACCGCCGCCCCTTCCAAGCTTTGGTCACCTCCTCTCCTTCTACCTTCGCCACGCCCCCGCCATTGTTGTGGTTTCTCCGAACAAAATTATCGAGATGGCCAGCTTGCACCAACTTCTTCAATCTTATCTCGAAGGACCCAAAGACTCCTCTGGTATGCCCGTAATTACGATGGTACCGACAATGTTTCGCCGATCAAGACTGCGGGGCGTGTGGCCACGGTTGGGAGCTGCAAAGCTCGCGTTGTATGCTTCCTCAAACACCCGGCCTCGGTTTGTGTTGAGGGGAGTATAGTGCTCATACTTTGGTCCCCCTATGCAAATGCTCCGATGGGCCTTTGAATTTCGGATTATCACCTCCCAACTCTCCTCTTTTCTCTCCCTTCTCACTTCAACGATCATTGTGTCTCTCCCTTTTCTTAGACTCCTCAATCTCCTCCATATTAATGAATCCCGCAGCCTTTTCTCCTCAACTCATCCATACTGGTTGGTGGCTTCCGAGCTAAGTGTCCCGGCAAAAGGGCCAGGCCGGAACCTGGCCAAGATAGTGGAAGTGCAACATCGGACCGAGATTCCGGATGAGGACCGCCTCCCCGCTGAATCCGCCATGAAATCACGCAAGACTCATTCCTTTCTTGCTTAAAGTTTACCAACGAGGTCGGGGTTTTTATGAGCTCGGCTGTGGGCAAACCGAGCATTGAACTTAGTCACGAATGTGTCAAATGAGTCAACCGACGCCGCGTAGCCGGGTGTACCAAACTCAACGCAAAGATCCTTCAAAGTAGTTGGAAAGACTTTACACATGACAAACATCATCATCGTAGAAAGAGGTATATCCGAGTAGGGAATGCATCTAGGTGATGCTCCGGTCCGAGGTGCCATCATATCTGACAATGCTTATTGGTTTGTAGTTGACCGGGTAGGGAACCTCCATGATGGCGTTCGTGAAGGGATGTCTCGGCCTCCGTGACGCTGGGCCCTTTCTATTAGGCCTATTTGCCTCGAAGTGAAAGTTCGGGGCCTCGCCTAGAAATTCCTCCTCGTCCGCTTCTGGCCCATATGATGAGAAGCCCCGAGTTGTGGGCCTCCTTCGCGCGTGTTTCCCGATCCTTCATTCTCACTGTCCGACACTCTCTCGGGAGGAGAAGAGGCGGACCTTTCTCTCGCTTCGGTCCTTGTTCGTGATTCGGCTGTCTCTCGCCGAATCTCCTCATTCTCCCTTCTCAAAGAAGGCAATCTGTGCGATGAGTTCTTGGATAATGGGGTTGCTTGGTCATTATAGCCGGGTTTATGGACCGCCTCCCCATTATCTCCGTTGTTAGCATTCTCTCGGCTCCTCTCTCCCGCAGCCTCCCGCTCCTTGTTCTCACCATGGTTTGTGGTATGGGAAAGTTTTGCTTCGATTCCCACAGACGGCGCCAAATGTTCCGTCCAAATATCTCGGATGAGAGATACTCGACCAAGAAAGTCTAGTGGGTTTGTTTTGGAGTTAGCTTGATGAATGTGAATTCTCGCTCCTACATATCCAAATGGGAATCAAAGCAAACGTAGTTCCGAGTGAGGGGTTGGACCCCTATTTATAGATATTTTCATTGCAACCGCTTGAGTAAGATTTGCCATCGAGATCCTATTTGTTAGGATCAGATCGTTCTTGTAGTTAGACAATTGATATGGATAAGGCTACGAGTTATACGGAGAGATATTTGGACCCGTGAGATATTCGGCCCGGTCCATGTTGGTTGGATAGCGGAGGCCGAGATATCTTCATTCGTGGTCCGGTGTGGAATAGGACCGAGTAGTTATCCCCGGTGTCAAGTGTATCAACAGTGTCTTCGGCTCTATGGGAGTTCGGGTCACGACCCACTTACGAGAGTGAGCGGTCGTGTTGGACAATCCCTCGGCCTTATATCTCTGGCCAAAGACATAAACCAACCAGTTTTGCAAAGACCGTTAAAATTTAACAAAAAAATCACATCAAGATAAACAATGTATGAGTGAGATAAAATTTAACAAATATAGCGTGGAAGCTTAAAAGCTTCTTGCCCACAAAGAGGAAATTCCTCAAACACTTCATTTGCATTTTTTAGAATCAACTCAATTGACACAAACAACTTAGAATCAAACCAAGCATAAAGATAAGGATATAGCAAGTGTAAACAACAAAGAACAAAGAAAATGCACCAAAATAAAGCTTGTGTGAATCAATGTCATATAGACAATTGGGGTCCGAAAAGGGGAAGAAGGAAAACGATAGGAAAACCTAAACACAATAGCAAAGAAGATAAATATCAGATATTTGGAGATATAGAAAGCTATGTGTGTATGCAGATATAAAAGGATTTTAAATACTGCAGCGATGTTGTATCGCACCTTCTCATATGGTTGTTTCTTATCCTAATCTAAACTTTTCTACCAAAAAAAAGAACATATTGAATGGGGGAGGAAAGGATGTTGAACGACATTTAACAAATTTAATGACAAATATATTTTTTACATAAATACTTTTACATTTTTCCAAAGTTATAACTGATTTTACAAAACTATTCCAAACACTCCCTCCTTACAATCCAACTGATTTTACAAAACTACCGCCAACCATTATCTTCCTTTTAATAATCATAAGTAATTTTACAAAACTCCCCTGCCCCCACCTTCCTTTACAACCCAATTGATTTTACAAAACTACCTCGACCACCACCTTCTTTTTAATAATAAAGATATTCAATTTCTACACACACATAATTATATTAGGAGAATGCTAATCACTAATTAGTATCCTTGGTACTCATTAAGAATTTTTTTTATCAACAAATGATTAAGAATCTAAAAGAAGAAAATTTGTATTGAGACTCGTACATTTTATATTCTCAAGATTGTTAAATTTAGATTACCAAAAAATTTTTAATCATTATTATATTCTTAACAAGTGCCTTAACATGACCCATTATATTAAACCTCTGTATATACATGTGGAAGACTTATTATAATTGAACCTAGAACACTTATTTTAAATATAAAAAAATCCTTTGAAATACTCATTTTTTTCACGAGCATGACTCCACTTGCATAAATTATTATTTTATTTTATTTTTAATTACATCTTAAAATTGCTAATTAATTTTTATTACATCTTATTCAAATTTTTATATCTTAAAATTAACTTAAACACTAATTATTATTATTTACCAACTATGATAAACAAAAAGCTCTAATAAATAATAAACTAAAATATACTTTTGGTCATTTATCTTCTTGTCAAAATCATTTTGGTCATTTATCTCTTAAAAGTTATAAAAAATGATCGTTCCGGCTGGATATGTCACTAACGCTCGTTAATGACCCAATAAAATCCATCGAAATCTGGATATTTCCCATATTCCTTTCTCTCCCCTCAATCTCACTTCTTCACCCCCTCTGTGTCAAATCAAATTATACACACTCATTTTTTCTCAAAACCCCTTCCCCTTCATCTCATTTCTTCATAAAGCCCTAAAACAAACACCACAAAATGCAATCATCACCATCCCAAGAACTCTCCTCAACCATCCTCACCTCCAAAATCCCTTCCCAAAGCATCTCCACCCGTGCCTTCATCCAATCCTTCCCGCACTCGCACTCTCACTCTCAGTTGCAACCATTACACGAACACCCAAACAATCAAATCAGACAAAACCAAATTGGAAAATATTTCAGATTCATCAAAAATGCAAACTTTATCCACACTGAGCATAGAAAGTGAAGGTAGTGAACAACTAAAACATAGAATGACAAAAAAAAAACTTATTGGGTTGGGATGGAAATCTATGTGGGGTGTGATATGAGGAGGTTAAGAACCAAGATATACTTGGGGTAGATAGGTTATCAAAAGTAGCAATATGAAATTAAGAAGAAAGAAAGAAAGGGGAGGGAGGAATAGAATATCTTATCTCAGTGTTTATATATATATATTCTATTTTTAGAAGTAATCCATATTCTGGCTAAATATACAGATTTTGACGAATCTCCACCAGGTCATTAACAAATGTTAGTAACATATCAAACGAAAGGATCATTTTGTGTAACTTTTGAAAGATAAAGGATAAAAATGAATATTTTAAAAAATAAAATACCAAAATAAATTTTGACTAACAAATAAAGCCCAACAATATATTTTAGCCTAAATAATAACCCTAAAAATAAAGATGGTTATTTCCAACATTTTAAATAATATTACGAACTTAGTATAAATATAATCAATTATCTATTATTTTTAAAATAATATCTATTCATTTATTATATTTATATATTTATTATAATATCATTGTGAATAATCAATTGCTTTCTTATAATACAAAAAAAAATTGTATATATTTTTTTTTCATATAATAAATATTAGTTATCAGATTTGTCCATTTAATTCTTTTCCTTAATGACAAAGACTTCTAAATAATTGTCAGCATATCTTATTTAAACTGTTATTTCTTAAAAACTAATTCAAATACTAATTACTATTATTTTCCTATAAAATAAACAAGAACTCTAATAAATTATCACTCTAAAAATGTATTTGCAATATTTTTAATAATATCACAATATATAATCAATTATGTATTATTTTTTAATTATATAATCAATTATATAAGTGTTCACTTAAATTTTCAAAAGTTTAAATGTTAACTAATCAAACAGTTTTCGAAAAAAAAAAACTAATCAAACCGTTTAAATTTATAACATATTATATTATATATGAATATATTTTTTTAAGTTTAATACTCATCCCAATTAGCTCCTCAGGATCGAGTGAACCCTCAAGTATCACACGGCTTAAATCATTTATACTAACTATGGACCGATCTCCGAATCAACCGTGATGCCCAAGGATTGAACTTGGATTAACTCGAACGATTCGTCCTTGGGATAACAAAGACGTTAACCACTTGCACTCAACCACTTGGTTGAATATTTTGTTTAATTACTTTGCAAAAATAATAAAACTTTTAGTTAATAAATAATTATTAAAAAAATGCAGCGCAAATTACTAACTCGTGTTCAGAAAAAGGAAGAGTCATAAGAGGATATAGGTACTTCACATGCTCTGCTGCTTCTGCCAGATCCTCAATATATTTGAAGCTACCAAGTACCAACATAGTTAGAACCTTTATAAAGTTTAAAAACGATGAGAAATTCATCCCAGGAAAATCAAATTACAAATTCCTAAAAGATACAGTGACGCTGAAAGCTCAGAAGAGCAGTAAAAAGCCCTTTCATTCAGCTCTGGGTGCAATGTAAAATGAATTTGCATGTGGACAAGAATGATACTTTTCAATTGTGAATCTCAGAACGTGTTACGATATCAAGTCTTCCTTCTAAGAACAATCAGAAATATTCTCACGGTGGAAAATAGAAATGCCTGTAGGAGAAAGTTTGACTCCAGCTTCAAGTGTAAAAGAACTCGAGAGCCTTATATAGGGGCAACCTCCCTCCTCAAAAGATGATATATGCTTAAGCCATAATGTGACACAATTTCCATTCACCTGGTAATAGGATTGTTATGTGCCAACTAGCATTCCATTAGCCTGAACATCGAGGTATAGTTGAGCACTCTGGAATATTTTCCGAAGTTTCTAGTGAGCTTTTGCAAGACTCCGAGATGGGCCATGCAACAATTTCACAAATCCAAGGAAGCTTAACTTTCCATCAGTGTGCTGAATCCAGTCATGAAGAACAGCATGAACAGGGACAGATGGACCAAGCCCAAGCTCCTGATTATTTAGTTGCAATCATTCACGAGAAATATATTTGCATAAGTATAAATGCAGTCTTTGTTCAACTGGATCCAATTCAAATCAAATTATCACATATACTGACTAACAAAAAGACAACATAGGTAATATGTTGACCAATAAAATTTACATCAACTGAAGCTAGATTCATGCAATATAGCTACTTCAATGTTGAAATTTATGTTCTACCAACTTAGATACTACTAGGTTGTCGGCCCGGTAAGTGTAAACCAAACAACACTATGACAAACGAAAAAAAAATATATATTGATGTGGCAATGCAAAACCAAGTAAATTTGAAATAGGTATATATCTTCAATTATAAAATAATCATGGCAATATTATCCTTATAAAAATTCCAAAGGCACGTATGCATAAAATATTATCATATAATCAAATCAGGCATACCGAAGCTAGTTCCTCAATGACTATAGCCCTGTTTCCATCCTTTTCAAAAAGTTCATAGGCACAACGTGCATGTTGCTCCCACCGGTCAAGTGCTTCAAGTTGATGAACACTGAGTGCAGCTGCACAAAACTCATCAAAATCCATCCTTCTATATTGCAATGCATTAAGCTGCCACCCAAAATCATATTATCAATAACCAATAGTAGGGTACAAAATGCATTGACTTAAATTACGGCACTCCACTTACTGATGCCAGAAAATGATCAGGAATGCGTGACTCCTTCATAGCATCTGTTGCATTTTCATCAAAGCCTGGCCAACTCAAATTTGTGAGATGATAAACAAGATGCCTCTTCATAAAGTATATCAAAAGAATTTGAAACAAAACCTACCGCTTTGATATTTTCCAAGCTAATGGTTCCATTTTTGTTTGGCTCTAGAAGTGCAAACTGCTCCTTCCATATAAAATAGCTCATCAACAGTTAACGTCTTAGACAGAGCCCGTCCCAATTCCACATGAAAATAACATTCTAATAAGTTGGTGAGAAGCATACATGCAAAGTGTCATCAACAAAAACAAAGAAAGGCGACAGGAACAAACAAATAACAGAAAGCACTTAAAAATGCGATGCTCTGCCGCATCTAACGATTTGAAAGGAAACAATGTATACACACCCTTAATGCTGCTTTTCAGAGAGATGAGGAACGCATGTATGCCTTCATGAGCTTGAATATTAGAATATCTAGAGGTACTTTTACATCCTTATAGTTTTTAATCCATGGATGACCTGCAGTATACAACTCTTAAGTAACAAAATAGAAATATAAGAACAGAGCCTCCAATGATTGCTGATAAACTCACTTAATGCCTGTGCTGCAGTCATTCTTTTCCGTGGATCTTTATTTAGCAATCTCTTGACAAAACACCTTGCCTCGCAGACAAAGAAGGCCAAGGAGGCTCATCAAAATTCGGATCAGCTTCAATACAGCCCGAAAGATACCGGACTCAGTCCGGGCCCAAAAGGCGGCTGCCACATAATAAAATATATGCAATCACTCCAATACTCCATATGTCAGCCTCTGTACTGTAAGCTCTATGTAGAACTTCAGGAGCCACATAGTATGCACTGCCAACAATATCATTAAGCCTTTCATCTGTAAAGCACAATGAAAAGTCAAAAGAAAAGGCAAGTCCAATTTAATAAACAGCATGCAACATAAAAGGAATCAAAGCATACCTAGTTTTACAAAATCTGACAACCCAAAGTCTATGGCCTTCAGCTCTGAGTTCTCGTCCTTGATGTGAACAAGAAGTTCTGAACCAAAAATTAGCCATCTTAGAAGTTAATGCTTGATAATAACTAGAAGTCAAGATCCACATACCAAATCAAACAAAATCACAACCATGTTACTGAATAGGTCATAAAAGTGAAAAAGATTATGTTGATAGATGCCAAATTTTTTCTCCACAGAGCTCTCCATTTTGTTTTTGTTTTTCTACACCTCTTTTTTTCCCACATAAAAATAAATGTTCAAACATAAAAGAAAAACTGTGAACATAATTCACCTCAGGTTTAAGATCACGATGCACAAACACCCTGTAGATGGCAAAAGCAACAACATTCAGTATTTGTCTTAGGACAGTTTTTGCATCTTCCTCTGTGTATTTCCCACCTCTGCAAGGGCAAAGATCTTATAGCCTCAAACATATAATATGTTGTCTCTTTCAATCACTTCCATTTATCCAAACTCTCCACCATCGGCATCCAACTTTTAAACATTCAAGAAGGAATGCATATTTTTTTTAATAAAAGGGATAAATACCTTGATAGTATTCTGTCCAACAGCCTCCCCTCCTTACACAATCTGAGAGATGCATAAGAGTTCAAGTTAAATTGTTATTTATAAAGATTCATTACAAATGAACTGTCCTTCTGCCTGCTTTTCCAACAGAAGAGAACGAATAATCTTGATATTATAAAACCAAATGGTCACCAAATTATGAACCGTAAAATTGAACTTAAATAAACAACATAATCAAAGCTTACTCCATTACTATATAGACATTATCATGGTCTTCATATGCATCATAGAATTGTACTAGATTCCTGTGTCCGGTCAAAGCTCTCAATATTTTAACTTCCCTTCTCACATCCTCAATAGCAATGGCAGTGGTCATCTACAATTAAAACATACAAATTAAAATAGATTATTATATAAATAAATAAATAAATAATATATATATATATATATATATATATATATATATATATATTGTGCATGTGACTTTGCTTTATTTAATTTCACCGAAGATAAATTATTATATATTTCAAAGAATTAGCTAGCGAAAGAAAAAAGTAAAATTATTTAAGAGCAAGAATTAGTAGAAATAATACCTTAGCTTTTGGGATGACTTTCACAGCCACCTGTTGACCTTTCATGTCCCCTTTCTTAAACTTGGCAGCACAAGTGTACCCAAAATGTCCTCTCCCAATCTCACCTCCGACATCATATTTATTTCCGAAATGTTTAGAGAATCCGAAATTCTTGTCGAGCATAGCAACTACATCACCACCTTCGCTACTTCCACTATCGTAGCCTCGTTCGGCTTCACCGAACCATGCCGGCGAGCCAGCAAGGCTTTTATATGCTTCGCCGGAGACGGCGGCGGGAACGGCCGCTTGAAAAACCGTCTGGGCGTGGAGTTGGAGCTCGAATTCGCCGGAGTTTTTTTGGAGAAGAGATAGTGTGCGGGACTTGGACTGTAGAACGGTAAAAGGAGATCTTCTACCATTCTCTGTCTCCTTCTTCTCTTCCTTGCTCCTCGCTATTTGTAGGGTTTTCCCATTGACGGAGCCTGGAGTGAGGTTCGGCAGCGTCAGTGACAGGGAAGGGGTTGTTTGGAGTATCGGAATTGCGAGAGGAGAGAGTGGGATTTGAAGAGGGGTTTTGAATTACAGAGTCCCATAGGAATTTTGGCAGGAACACACACAGTATGGTGGTTGCTCTAATGAAATTGAAATTGCAGCATGTGAATAGAAGATTGATGGATGAGGTTGAAAGTGTTGAAACCCTGTTTTTGGGCTTTGAGAGAATTAAAGTTGGTTAGGTTCGTTGATGAAGGAAATGGAGATTGGAGAGAGATAGAGTGAGTGGTTGCTGGTTAAGTTTAAGAAATCATATTCATATTCGTATATTCGTATAAAACTTATAAAAATGGAAACCACAGAGATTTTGCTTTTCGTTGCAAGGAACTAACTGCTAATGCTAAATTAGTTTGGTGGTTAATTTAGAGTAATGACTTAAAAAGGATTTTATTACCAATATTTATTTGAGAAAAAAAGTAGAAGGTTTGTGATTAACATTAATGATGCCGGGTTTCTGTTGGAGGAAAGACAAGGTAAGGGCCTAGACCTGCCGGGTTGCCTCTTTTACTCGGATTAGGAGTCGGATTCAGATGATGATTTTACCATTGGAAAAATCACCCGACTTTTTATTTATCTATTTTTATATTATTTTTTATCTTTTTTTTTATTTTTTATCATTTTTTTCTCTTTTTAAAATACAACTAAAGTTATCTAACTTTTCCATGAAAAAGGAAGAGATCTAAAGGCAACGTGAAGAGACCTTTACTGTTTCCTTTGACTTATTCGACGACATAAGCTCTTATGCAATACGTCGGCAGAGATCTTATAAAAATAACTTACGTCATCCCACTAAGGAGTTTTTGACTTATTTTCATAAATCACGTGAAAAGCATTTGAATTCATCATAAGAAATTTACGATTAAATATCTCCGCTGTTTTTTTACTATTCACATCTCATTTTCTTTTTCTTTTTTTTCTTTAAGATAAGCTTCTTGCGATAGGTCTTATGTGATAAGCTCTCAATTAAGTGCGTTTGGGCCAACAACTTAATTGGAATCATCACATAAGACCTTATCGCATCTGATCCTACGCCATATCGCAAAGAAGTAAAAAGAAATAGAGGGGACGAGAGGATTCAAATAGTAAAAACACGGAGACGTGTAGTGCATAAGCTCTTACGATAATTCCATAAGTTTCCCCAAATGACTTATGAAAATAAGTCAAAAACTCCTTACGGATGACATAAGTTATTTTTATGTTCTCCGCCAAACACACTACATAAAAGCTTATGTCATCAGATAAGTCAAAAAGAGCTAAATAAGTCTCTTCCAAACGCCACCTAAGTTGTTTACCCAAACGCGCCCTAATCTCTGTACTCCTCTAATATCCATGTAATATGTACAGTAAACTTTCCACGGAAATCTTCTGGTGGGGCTTTTTATCTGTATGAATTTTATTTGATTTTAGTAAATAAAAATAGAGGTCCTTGAAAATTGATTTTGTTTTAACCTCGATTATTTTTTACTAGAGACCAGATAGATAATAAATTTTATATTGGGTTGAAAAATTATATTAAATATTATATAAAACTTAATTTTAAAATAAAAATATTTAAACATAAAAACTTTGGATAAATCATCTAGTAATGATGAAGAACGGGCAAATGAAACGGAGTCCACGTTAGATGAAGATGAGGATGAATTTACACATTATGATTGTAACATCTTATAAATTCAAATATAATTATTTTAATAAAAAATGGTAGTACAAGAGCTTTATTATAATTATTTTCTTTATAATAAAAATCTAGTGGATTCCACAATAATGTAAAATCGATTTAAAAAATAAAAGTAATGACAAGAACCTATCCCGGACTAAACTATCATGCAGTAATAATAGGAAACATAAAGATATCCGGCGCCATATGTTACCCACTATACATAGATAGTTCTGTTTTGTCCCCAATTTCGTATAATACACTCTAGACACCTAACTTCAGATGGATATTTCTGGAACCAAAGATAACTTGTTTGAATTGAGATCTGCATAAGAAATATAGCCCTGTCTCTTATTTTCCATAGACACCAAATTCATCCAAATTCGATTCTGTATCTCAGGTTACGACCAAATTCGTACACACTATTCTTGTTCCCAATGCCTAACCATTTTTTAAAATTTATCAACGTTTTGACTATCTAAACGCCGGTTTCAGATTTTCAGTGGTCTTCATAACAGTTGTAAACAATTCTTTTACATTTCCAACGATATAAAATTTATAATTTTTGAATGTTTATAACTCAAGATATGTGCAAATACAACACCATATGCAGGAGTAACGGCTTAGCATGTTTTTACACGCTTCGGTATCAGGGTTTATAAACAGAACTCTAACACCTTAGGGCCTTTGAACCCTAATTACACCTAGAAACTCAGGAACGACTAACAAGATAAGAAATTCAAGGATTAAGAGAGATAGTCTGGAAGAGGAGATGATGATAACTCTTGGCAAACGCCATGATTCGCAGAAGAAACGCTTAGAACTATTTGGAGGTTTCAAGAGGTGACTAACAATACTTTTTACTTAACCATTTCCATGGGATATATGACTGTTTCGGTTGACAATGAATTACCATGGGAAATTGAGAGTTTTTAATTGATTTGATACATATAGCCGTGAACCTAATTTCTAAAATTGGGGTTTTTGTTAAATGGGAATAAGTTGATTAATTGATGCTGTAATGCTTATTCAGTAAGATATATCGCGATATTCATGCGCTTGTTGTCGAGAAATTTATTTGTTTAATTCATGGAAAATAGTTTGTTACATTTACTGAGAGAATGCATATACTTGAGTTATAATAGTTATATGATGTCTGGCTGCAATATCACCTATGATAGGTATCAAAAGTAATACCACCGTGAACTGGTATCGAAAGCAACATCCCTATATAACTAAGATGTCAAAAAGAGCAATACCGCCTAAAAGGGTATCGAAAGTAACACCGCTACACGCTGGGATGCCGAAAAGGGAGAAACATCAGAATATCCTAAAAATTCAAATATAATTATTTTAATAAAGAAAAGGGTAGTATAAGAGTTTATTATAACTGTTTTCTTTATAATAAAAATC
This sequence comes from Sophora flavescens, assembly GCA_030762895.1. Lineage (NCBI taxonomy): Eukaryota > Viridiplantae > Streptophyta > Magnoliopsida > Fabales > Fabaceae > Sophora > Sophora flavescens. The sequence goes on from JAUPTC010001315.1 coordinate 23,486, forward strand.
CAATTGGCAATAATGTAAAACTGATTCTAAAAAATAAAATAAAAAATAAGGATAAGAACCCACCCTGACTAAATTATTGCGGTAATAATGATAGGAAACATAAGCATACCAAGGCCCACGTCACGAAACCCCCATTATAGCTGGAGAGGGACGAGCGTTTTGCCCAATTTCGTATAATATGACTAGATACCTAACTTCAGATTGGATATTTTGTCAACTAAAGAGAACTTGTTTGAAATCTAGATGTGCATAAGAAATATAGCCCTGTCTCTAGCTTTCCATAGACACCAAATTCGTCCAAATTATTCTTAGCTCAATTTATGACCAAATTTCCGTACACACTATTCATGTTCCAAATGTAACTGTTTTTTTAATTTATCCATGTTTTGACTATCTAAACGTTTGGTTTAGATTTTGTGGTCTTCTTAACAGCTGTAGACAATTCTTTTATATTTCCAACGATATAAAATTTATAATTTTTTGAATGTCTATAACTCTAGATATGCGAAAATACAGCACCATATGCAGAGTAAGCTGGCTTAGCGGCTTTTACACGTCTGGGCTATCGGGGACTTTATAAATATAATCTTAACACCTTAGGGTGCATTTTGAACCCTAATTAAATGTAGAAACTCAGAAACGGCTAAGAAGAGAAGAAATCCAAGGATTAAGAAGAGAGAGTTGTGGGGAAGAGGGAGTTTAGGAAGAGAAGATGATGATAACTCTTAGCAAACGTTAGGATTCACAGGAGGGAAACGCTAGGAGCTAATCAAGGTCTTCTAAGAGGTGAGAAATAACACTTTTATGAACCCTTTCCATGGCATATACGATTGTTTTTGCTGATAAGGGATCACCACGTGGTTTTCGGAGCTTAACTGACTTGACGATATTAATAGTAACCTAAATTGTAAAACCCTGGGTTCTGTTTAAAAGGCAATTAATTGACGTTAGAATGGTTTATTCAAATATGATATGTTGTGATATTCATGATCGTTTGTTATCATGGGGGAAGTTTATATGTTTAAAATTGAGGGGAAATAGTTTATAACATATTCGATATGACATATTTGGAGTTATAACATGTCAGTATGTTACTGGCAGTAATACCACATATGATTAGTGGGGTATCAAAAAGGAACACCACCAGAATGGTGGTTCGAAGTACACATCGCATATAATCGGATGCTCAAAAAGAGCAATACCAGCTAAAAAAGGCATCGAAGCAACACCACGAACACGTCAGCTGTGTGTGGGTAAGTGGAAAGCCACCGCCACGTGCACACGGAGGGAATCGAATAGAAATGTTCCCGACATGAGAGATAGTGATATCCAACATTCCCGCGAGAAGGGCGTGAAATGGGACCGCCATTGTCGCGTGATGCTATGAGACTTTAGGGATACTGCGACAAAGTAGACCAATTCTAGAGCACGCGAGGCCTGAGAGCCACTTGGATTAATTTAGGAATTTATCGTATTCGGAATGTGATACATCGAGATGGGTTGTTGTTACGTTAGTATGCTATCGAGTGTCAAGAGATTTTTGTTGTCATACAAAAGTATTCTTTTTTATATATTATTTTGGAAACAGTTTCGTATCATTTACTCTTTTCCAGTACGACTCACGAGAACCAACACTTATTTTTCAAAAATTTATAAATGTATGGGGAAAGCACCGACTTAAGTATCTCCTTATAAGTGTTGTTTTCAGAGCCCAAGGGAGATCGTCGGCTGAGGATCCGAGAGCTTCAAGAGTTATCCTTAAATAGCTAATCGAAGTAATGTAGTACAGTTCGAGTAATATGCTGACAACGCTCTTTGCCATACATTATTTCTCTATTGTAATTAGACGCCCGTTTTTGGGGTTTTAGTTTTTATTCAAATGATTGGATTTAATAATATTTTTTAATACTTTGTAAATATATTATTTTATTTAATACTAGGTATTTTCATACTAGTTATTTGAGAAAATTTACACTTGGAATTTTAATTAATGTTTTCAAGGATTTTTGCTGAAATTAATT